>CM031235.1:928504448-928642138 GCA_018340775.1 Taxus wallichiana var. yunnanensis
CTTGATATCCTCCTTTGTAGCCCCTATTTCTATTTTGATCGACACCACTATTTTGACCCTTACGCACTGCGAACTACCTTCTTCATTAGTCTCGATGTAGCTTGGTCTCACAGCTTCATGGATGTGATTGATCAACCGACATTGAGTTGTATCATGTGTGTATGCATTAGAAATATTTTATGTAGCTTGAAATCATGGTCCTTGTGGCATATCTAAAAATATAATAGTAGTGTGCGCACATTCTTGCATGGGTAGTTGTTTTTAGTATCCCCTTTACTTCATAGTTTTTATATCATATTACACTTTGAGTGTCATGGGTTGAGCTAGCAAATAAATTCTCCAAATGTGTGGCCATAGTTGTGATATGTGCTTTAGAAATGGGCTCACCTCAGTGTCCACACTACCAACCATTTCTACGCCGAGATACATCTAGAACTTCACACGGATTTGTAAAATTTTGTGCGATAATGCCCTCTTAAAATGTGTCAATAGTCCACCTAAAAACCATTACACATGTTGAATTTTGTGGATATAATACGAAAGATTTGATAACATGGTTTTGAACCACACATCATATTCCCGGAAACTCTTAGAAAGTCCTTGCTTGATTCTTTCAACACACTAATGCTTTGTTATTCAAATTCAGAATATGAACTCTTAAGAAGGAAACAAACAAGGTGTCGTAATCCTTTGTTATCTCTGGTGTGGATCATACTTTTAGTTCCAACTATGTGTGCAACCTTGTAATGTAGTCGTAAAACCCGACTAGCCTTTCTATCTAAAGTGGTGATCCCCTTGGCTCTCCATAAGAGCTCACATTTGTGCACATGTTCGATACATCCTCTACTCCTCTATACTTAGGAAAGTGGAGTGAAATTTCATAGAAAATATGAGGCTGCTAAGGGGATTTCCATGTCCTATATTTCCCCCACTCGGGGTGGAATATATCCTAACCTTGAACCTCCACCAGGATTGCCTCCACTCGGGGAGGTCCAGTCTCATGAGTCCCCTATCATTAGAAATCTTGTATGCATTCCCAAGGAAGAATTGATATGCTGACCAACACTCTATTTGGGAATCGCCCTATGTCACTGCTTATAGAGAGTAGTACGTCAACAATCTATCTTATTGTTGCACCTATAGTACTACTCCCAAATAAAGTCATTTGACTTATTATAAAAACCTATTGAGTAGCAGAGGCTGATGTCACGTGTATTACTTTTATCTATCGTGCTTCTTGAATGGACACTTATACACTTCTACCTGTGTCACCATCCCAATGTGGAAATCCTTGATTGCATTCATGTTATTTACCCTCACTATGATAATATTCTATATGAACTTTTGAATCCTAAGTACCATGCACAAGGGCTAAGGTTCCAGGGTGGTCCAAATGCATGTCAATGGATCCCAAATATTCACTAGACTCACTTTCACTAGATATCGAGGGGTTCCTTGTGTGTTTTCCCAATATTAAAGGGACATAGTCATGTGGCTCCTTGTTTTCCTTAGGGTTTCATCATTACCGTCGTAATTGGAATAATGTGGAGGTAATTGATTTCATCCTATAGATCCATTATCTTCCTAAGAGCATGTTGTAGTTTGTTTCCTTATCTATGATGTATAATTCGAGTTAAAATGGTTTTTTATCCAAGGGAAACTGGAAGGACTATGGTTCCAATTGAAGTAGCTTTGAGACTATCATATCCTCATAATGTGTTTCTAGTAGAGGAGTAAATTGGTCTCCCCATATCCTAACTTCTGCAAGAAAGAGAAGGGGACTACATTCACAAAAATAGTCATCAATCATGGATCTCTTAATGCAATTGTTATAGACCCACACTTGAAAATATAATGCCTAATCCCCTCTTCGGGTTATTTTGACATCGAGGGCATCTTGTTAATGTCAACCACAAACTCGGTATCCCTTTTGTTATATCCCAGAGGATGTATTTTGAATTCAAAATGATTGATGTAAGCCTTAGGTGGAGGGTAACATGGATTATATGACCAAGCCATGATGCATCTACCAGAGAAGCGAGAATGATACGCTAGAGAATTTTTCAACAAATCTAGAAATGAAATATGGGAGAAGCTCTTATTTAAGTTTGTAATGAATTTATATGCTCCTACAAGTTTTGGAACTATAGGAGTGTCATCCTGTAAAAGGGAGTGAGTGGGGAGGGGATGTGAAGTGTACTCCTTGTTTGAGTCATTGTCTTGATTTCTAGCTTGATTTCTAATTCAACTAGTCCCAAAATATTCATCTTGTTTCTTTGATCTAGGTTAGGGAACCCCAAAAATTTTAGAAGTTGAGGCTTCATGGTCATTGGTCTGTAGATGAATCCCTTTTTAATGTTTTGAGGATATATTTATCATCTTCAAGATGTTTGGGAAACAAATCTTGATAGATTCCTAAGTTTGTGTTCTAAGGTGCAACGGGTCCTGTATAACCCGGTTGTGAAGATCCTTTAGGGTTTGCTAGAAACATATCTATGAAGAGTTTTTGTTGATCTTTTAGGAGTCTTTGAATGAATTTATTGTATTCTTGTTGGTGAAATAATTTGTTGTATGGTAAATTAGTTGATTTCCACCAATGCTCATGGGGATATGCCCCTCCTTCTTGTGTATGGGGAGGCTCCCATTATTGAATGTAAACTAATATAATCCTATATATTGTTGTGGGGTGGCAAAATAGGTCGGGGATCACACAAGAAAACTTCATTGAACCTGTGGAAAAGTGTTTGTATGGGGTACAAGGAAGGAAATTGCAATGGTGAAGGGTGAAGGAGAAAAATTAGACAAAGGAAGGTTATTGTTGTGAGTAGGCACAAGAAGAATTCACACCCAATAACTGGAGTAGTTCAACATTAAATTAGAGGAAAGAAAAAATGAATCCATTTAGTGAGACTAACAAATCTAGACACACAATTCTTTAGATTCATTCATCAAGGACACTAAGTTCCTTCTTGATCACCATACTTGCAAAGTTGAAAAGAGAGAATAGAGGAAACATGAGAAAAGGAAAAGGAAGAATGTAGATTTCATTTATTATGTAGTGATGAATACAAAGCATCAATCAATCTACAACAATTCACAATTGCTACCAAGAACTAAAAATTTAGGATATTTTGGAATGGAGAAACCATCCCAATTTATAGCCTTGTGAATTGACCTTTCGTCTCCCCACATGAATCTTCATGTTCCTATTCCACTTGTGACCTTTCAATTTCCCCTAGAAGAGAAAAATTTAGTATCCCTCTTATAATTTTGAGAGAATACTTTTACAAATTATAAATATTGTCACTTAAGTGAATAGGACAAAATACAATGATTGTATAACAAAGAATTAAAAGAAAGGGAGAGAAGAGAAGAAGGGAAGGGGATTGATTGAAATTGTTGAAGAAGCTCCTTCTGATGGAGAACTTGTTGATGATGATCATAATATCCTTCTTTTTGCATGATGCATGAGATACTTGGGCCTTTGCGATGAGTGTTTAGAAACATTGTTGAAAGATTCCTTGATGTGAGCTCAAGATGACCGCAAACACTGCTCATGATGATCCTCTTGATGATTGATTGATCAAATCCCCTATCTCATTGATCTCACTCTTTAAATATCTCATTTAAAACTACCTAGCTTACTAAATCAACCTACCTGATATCAAGAAGATGCTTCCAAGACCCTGATGGAAGTTTAATTTCTCTATTTGAGCTATGGGATCATCCTTCAACCCTATTTTCATTCCTTGATATTTATTTCCTATCTGGAGGACCATGAATGTCATGAATTAAAATTATTCAACCAATTAATATTTTTATCCATTCCTCACCATGGACACATACTATTTTTAACAAGTACATTGCAGATGTTAAATTGCGACGAAAAAGGTCTTGAAATTTTGGGTTTCATTCCAATATTCCATGTTCCAATTTTTAGATGATTTATTTTTCTGAACAAGTGGGAAAATGTATTTTTATCAAAGAGGGGAGAATAAGAACTTGAGAAAAAATCCATCCTCAATATCTTGAAAAATTAGCAACTTCATTGAGTAAAAACTAGATTAAATGAAACTAGATTTTTGAAGACCCTTCCTCTCGAATTTGAGATGATTTCACCTGCTAGATCTTAAAGAATTTAAATATTTATTCAAGGAGGGAAGAATTTTGATGAAAAAAACAATCCTCCATATCCCTAAAACTAGGTACTTCATGCCATGAAAACTAGTTCACGTGAAACTAGATATTTTAGGGATCGTTTCCTCCAATTTGGTGAAATTCGACTACGGATCTCTGCGGGAAGTGAAGAGGTGCCTCACTACCCTTTCACTTCTATGTCATTCCAGCCATTAATGTAAGCTTGAAGCTTTGATAGTGAGAAAAATCATCCATGTTCCCTCACCCTTGGATTGACAAGTGGCGTTGTTGCATTGGTCAACGGGAAGGGTTGAAATGAGGTGAAAATGAGCTTAAAATGCATCACAGAGCTTCACCAAGGTCATATGATGGACCAAAGGGCATAACTATGGTTGGGAAATTTTTGTGTCACAGCTGTCCCAAAGGGATGGGATAGATGGGATAGAAAAATGCACCATGCACCAGGAGGTGAAAATTTCTAACTGCGAAAGCATACCTTGAGAGAGACCTTGAAGATGACATTTCTAGAGCTCAGGAGGTCATTTTTGATGAACCCATATATTATTTTTACTCCCAAGATCCTTTTGAAGAAAATGGGATGGGTCTTAAGATCCAATTATTTTTAAAACCCCCTCAAATTTCTCCTTCTTTCTCGAGATAGAGGGTGTGCTACAAAAATGAGTTATGGAAAGAAGCACCTATATCTTGTGAAGGATTTGAAAATTTAATCATATAGAAAAATATCCAATGTTTAAAATGAGTTTTTTTGCCTCTTAACTCCTTACAAATCTCCCAGAATCATTCACGGAATATTAGGTACCTGTTTTGATTGTCTTCTCCTTACACCTTAGGCACTTGGGGCTAAGACTTAGTCACATGAAGAACCATGGAAAAATATGGAGTGGGGTGAATTTTTTGGTCCCAATTGTACTAAAGGTATGGGACATATGGTACAGAAAAATGCACCATCATGTGGAAGTGAAAAGTGGTGGAATGTGATTTGACAATGAGGTGGAGAGGGGAAAGGGCTAAAAAATGGCTTTCAGAGCCTTCCAAGGGTCATGTGGAGGTCCAAGGGGATTAACTAGGCTTCGACGTAGTTTTTTTCCCTAACTATCCCAAAGGGATGGGACATATGGGGCAGAAAAGTGCACCTCAACCTCATGTTAACATGTGTCCTCCTGTGAAAATGGCCAAGTCTGAAAGTTTACCTTGAGGAGAGCCTTGAAGAAAAACTTTCCGGAGCTCCAAGAGGATGTTTTCACCACTTATTTATATGAAATTGACTACAAAATCCTATTGAGATTAATGGCATGGGTCCCATGATCTAATTATGCGTGAAACCCCTTTAAAAATACCTTTTTGTCTTAGGACCACAAGGTGTCTCATTGAAAATGGGTTGAGGAAATAAGACACCTGAGTCTTGTGAAAATATGAAAGCACCATCATTTATAGAATTCAATTATATTTCCAATGATATATTGTTTTTCCTCTAACTCCTTATGGAGCTCTCTGAATCATCTTGAAGCTCAGGTACCATTTTAAATTGCAAGCTCCTTCACCTTCAAAACCCACTGTTTTTTGAAATTGTTCCTAAATCTTCAAGTTTTACCTAAAAGTTATTAAATCACTTGAAATATGTTCCTATCTCATCAATACCACTTATTTATGAATTTGGGCCTTCGAATATGCTCTAGAGGATGACATACGTGCCAGAAAGACTAGAAATAACATTATTAGGTCTATTGAAGAATCTGCCTTGAGAAAACCGCATCAGAAGAACTTCATGAACTTTTTTTCATATTTCAAACACTTGGGAAAGGTTATTAAAACACATATGAGCACTTGGAGGATGGGGATAGGCATGACACAGAGGGAGAACTGATCCGGGAGAAGTGCTTAGGAGGGTTTACATGAAATTTTTTTGACACTAGGGTATAATTGTCATGTTTCAACATTGAATTTTTCCTTTGCAAAAACACATGACAACAATTGTCTCTAGCTTGGGACATGTTATAGATCGAGTGTAGTGAGGACATGGAAAGTAGGAATCCTAGAATCTCAATACACCACTTAGACCAAGGCCTTATCCATTGGGCTATACAAAGTCACCACAAAGATACACGACATAACTTCCTTTATTGAACACACACATACAACAAGAAACACACACATGACTAAAGGGAAACACACAACATGAGGGAAAAACACAAAAAAGTGAAAATCCTAAATCACCTATGTACATGTGGGGGACAACCCATTTTCATTGAATCACTTATTTGAATTGAGTGCCTACCCATGAACGGGTATCACCGGATAAATTTCTTTCACAAATTTGTTGAGAGGTTCACTAAAGTATGAACCTATCCTTAGCTTCTTGATAAATCTATCATGATCACTAGTGTAATTGATGATCCATTCATTCATTCCACCACCTTTGATGCTTTGACACATTCTTTTTGGCTTCTCTTTGATTCTCAAAGTTCATTCCACTTGCTGACTTTTCACCGATGCCATGAAGATGGTTCTTAATTATACCCAACTTATAATTTTCATACCAATACATTTGTTCTTCATTTTGCATCTACTTCATGACCACTGTCTTTATGAGTTGATTCTCGGTAGATGCTTCAAAAAATTGACATTATCACCAATCTCTCAATGTCCCATGTTTCTCAATTGTACCAAGAAATCATCTTCCTCATACCTCAAATCTTTTGCACATGTTTCCTTACACAGTGTGTCACGTGCATTACATCATCCTCTTAGAAATAGAATGAGCTCAAGGTTGGGTGTGCAACATGGAAACTATCATTTTCTTTGTTTTTTCCATCTTGGGCTTCGACATCAATTATGGTGTTGATAGCGTCCTCCTCTTGAGTAAAGTGAGCATTGAAAGGTTGAAGTTCATTAAAATGTTTCCATTTTGAAAAAAACCAACCATAGGATGAAGCAAAATTTCCTTTCTCCATTTTTTGTTGAGAATGTTTCCATCCTCGTGAAAAGGGAATGAGCAAAACACTGGAGCTGAATTTTTGTCATTATCATTTTCCCGATCTTGATCACCGAGAACCAAGAAATCCATTTCTATGATGAAATCATCATCTCCTTGAATAGATTCATGTTTGAGAGGTAGAAACATGTTGTCATTCTCATATTTCTTGTCATCTTCTTCCAATGAGAATGAGAAGTATTCATATTCACAAGCATACTCATCGCATGGAAACTCATATTGAGCATCAAGAACATGATTGGAAATATTGAACTTACTTATCGAGAAGTTGTTGAGTATCACTCATTTTTTTATCCACATTGCTCTTCACTTCAATATTGCTTTGTTGCAAGTTGAGGCTCTCATCACCATCATCAACATCTAGTGGAGAAACTTAATTTATGCTCTCATCCCATGAGAAGTACACACTCTCAAAATTTGATTTCATCAAATCATCATGATGTTCTTCGATTGGCTCTACAGTGTTTTGAAATTCTTCCACCAACATGGGTAGCTCAAGATCATCCTCAAAAGTCATGAAAAAGTTGCAAGATTTGGAATTTTGACATGGGATGTCTCATTGTTGGTCATCTAGTTTTTATAGAATATACTTCATTTTTTTATGGGAAGTAGTTTCTTTGTTTTACCATTGATCGGGATGGTGGCGTGTGACCAATCCAGTTGCATATCTCCTACAAAATCTTGATGAAACTTTGGCTCAATAAAATACCATGTGAAGTAGACATGCCAAGCTACGAGGATTCTCATTATGATTTTCTTGTCAGGGAAATATTCTAATGCTACCTCAACATCCTTGATTTGACACATAAGGGTAAATTTTTTCATTTCCATGGAAAGGAAATGGCTAGAGGTAGGGAAAGGGAGAGTCTGGGAGTTTTAACAACTTTTATAGGCATAATGTTGTCTGAAGCACCAAAGTCAATGATGTAATTGTTTAGATTATACCCATTGACTAACAAGGCTATGTAGAAAGGTTCTACCTTCCCAGAGGTGGAGGGTGTGGAAGCGAGACAATTTAGAGATGGAGTGGGTTGAGATACACGAGACAATTATTTCGTGGTGGTATCTAATTTAACACAAATAGATTTATTGTTAAACCCTACTAGATTAATTGATATAAATAATGGAGTACAACTACTATATACACCATGACATAAATAATAAGCAAATAAAATATGAAACCCTAAGTGCAAGAGTGAGAGGAAAGGAATTAGCCAATTTTGTGCTTTTCCTAAAATTGATCTCGACTAGAAAAATGATGAATAGAAAGGGGCAGATCAGTAATCAGTACTATAAAATCTAGAACTATCGAATGATGTCGACTAGAGCGCTGGACTAGGTCATGGGTACCTAGGTGTCATATTTTGCTTCTAGGCACCCGTGATTGCGAAAGTGGTCAAAATCGATTTTCCGTGTAGCACAAGTGTCACCGATAATCATTGTTGGTCAGCATGTATTTCATAATATGATCTCTCGAGTACACCAGTAACCTACAAAACAAAGCTTCACCTACAAAACCCATAATACCACATCAAATATAAAAATAAATATGTAATGTAGGGAGTCATACTGACCTTGAAGGTCACCCGACTTAGTGAACTTACGACTGAGCACTGCACTACATCTTAGACTCCATGTAGTTCTTATATGTGTGTGAAATAATCATGCCATAGAAATCCCTTATGCAAGTGAACTTGATTGTTGACAATAGCTAGATGTAGAAATGCAAATAGATGTTTGGATGAAATAATGAACTTCCCCTTCCTATGAAGTGTATGCAGAAAATGCACTCCATTTTCCCTTGAATGGAAGCTAGATGGATGTCGTTGATGTAAACTTAGGTGATGATAATAGATGCTTAAAGCTTGCTCCTTTATTTTTGTCACATAGCTTTGTATTTATATGATTCCCTTGGTTTAATTTTGTAATTTAAAACTAAAAGGATGACCCATAAGAAAATAAGATGCCCAAAAGATAAAAGAAACCCAAAAAGAGCAAGTAAGGTGGAAAGAGGTCAAGAGCGCCCAGAGGGAATGAGGCACTTGGGCGTTGGCGTCCCGGTGTCCGAAGTCATAAAAGATAAGAAAATAAAGTCTTTACTTTGGGGTTTAGGGTGTAAAAGACCATAAAGAAGACAAGAAACAAAGCAAAGAGGCCAAAGATAGTTGTCAATTACTAGTTTTCTTACTTAGGAATCATATGAATGCAAGTATGTTTTTAGGACCTAGAAATGTACCCAAGTGTGTGATTTTGTGTCTAAATTTTCCCCACTTTATGTTGTTGAGTGAATACTCGATAACATAAAGTAGTTAGAAGATGTGTACCTTTTGTTCCTATAGAGAGTAATGGGAATAGCATGCCGAAGAGATAAAAAGTGAAAGCGTGGAAGCTAAGAAAGAGAAAGTGACCCTAGGGGTGAAGCGTATGTGTTGTACCATGTTATACTTGTTGTTGTGCTTGATGTAAAGCTTCTTCTTGTTACGTATTAAGGATACCTATAAAAGAAGAGTGAAAGAGTAGTCAAAGTTATGTATTATGAAAACTCTCAAAAATATGTAAATGTGTGTGTAAAAGTAGTAAAAGGAAAGTGTGCACTGATGATAATGAGTGTAAAAGGATAAAAATATGTCTTGAAAATGTTGTGTAGAGAGAGTTTTTAGGAGATCTCATGCCAAGAGTGAGTTTTTGGGTGATCTCATGCCAAGAATGAGTTTTTGGCTGATCTCACGCCAAGTGCAAGTTTTTGGGGATCTCACGCCATGACAAAAGAGTGTTGGGAGAGAGGTCTAATGTTACTCTCCTTCCATGACTATTTCCTGATTATACACCACTGCAGATGGTGTGATCCTGTTTTGTTTTGAGTTATACCATATTAGTTCTAAGTTGAAATGGAGATAGAATGCATTCTGATTGTTGGAGGATTGTGCTTGTATTGTGAAAATTACTCTATGAACTGTATTGATCTAAAAAAGTAGTTGTATCTTCCCCTAGGACATAGGCACCCAAGGGAGGTTAGAGCACCATAGGTGCTAGTGTATGTATCTAGATGTTGGATCTCTGTCTAAAATGAGGACCCAAGTTAGATTCTAGGTTGTTTATGTAATTGTAGTGTGGTTTGTTCCCATGTCTGTGCAAGCCTATACTAAAGCTTTGAGCTAATGTATGGGGTGATTGATTCACCCAATGTATACCCCCTCATTTGGGGTGCATGCAATGTCGCTAGGAAAATGTGGCCCAGAGGAGAGGACCCGATGCTGATCTAAAATTGTATCCCTGCAGGGAGAGGGAATGTGCATGGTAGAAACCAAGGCACATGTAAGAACAAGAAGGCTAGTAACATGTGTTAGTGCAATAAAAGCTAGTATGCAAATAAAGGACAATGTGCAATCAAGCAAGTAAGAAGACAAGATAAAATGTAAAAAGTGGGTTTAATACACATGGCATCGCTTACAATGTCACAAGACAATCAAGGCCGAAGCGGCCAAAATCATACAATGTACATATAAGACAAATGTCATAGCCCACAAACAATAACATACAATAAAAATAATGACGAACAAAGTGTAATATACAACCATGATGACAAGTAGTAGTCCTGCAAAGAAAATGTTACACATGAAGCACCCATTAGACATCTTAGAAAGATAAAGAGTATGTCAAAACATGTATAAATCAATGTGAAGTAATGTGATAGGAAGTAGAAGTAGTAAATAATGAAGCAATAACACCTATGATGTGTGAAAAATTAGATGCCCTAGGAGCCTCGGTGGGACTGGTAAGAAGTGCAAGTGCTAAGCATCATCACATTGCGTGTAAAGATCTATAAAAAGTATGCATTCACAACTAAAGACCAAGTGAATGCACATGTGTATATAGATAATATATTGACATACTAAGTATCCGTCTAACTAACATGGGAAATAAAGTGTATATGTAAGTATAACCAAGATAGCAAGAATAAGTGTAACCAAGATATGCAATGTGTGAATGTGATGTAGATGAGTATGAGATGAGGTTAATTTATAAAATACCCTCAACAGTAAAAAATGAACCATAAAATAAGAGTGTGTCATCGGGAAAGGGTTTGAAAATGTGCACTAGATAGATATATCATGAAGCATAGAGCATAACGAGTGAACATGGTGAGGTTCATTTCAGATTTAGGCCCTCAACACTCGAGTATGAACCATGGAACTAGAGTGTGTCATAGGGTAGTATGATGTGTGAGAATATATTGCTAGAAGGATGTATCGTGAAGTGCAGAGCGTGAAATGTGTAGTGTGTGAGGTTCATGGATGTAGTATGCCCTCAACAGTCAAGTGTGAACCTTAACACAAGAGTGCGTCATAGGGTAATAATGATACAAAGTGTATCAAGTTGTGTAAGATTGCCTATAAATAGGAAATATGAAACATGAAGTGTAAGAGTAAAAATGGTAGACAATTGATAATGATAGGAGGGAGGGGAGGGAAATAAACATGATGCCCCCAAGAGTATGATGTGTATAAGAATCAAGTAACATCATCTAGAAGATCATCATTATCAAGATCATATCAAATTGGACTTGGATCAGAGACTTGGTAAGCAATAGTGTGGGGTTGATCATATAAAGATCCATTACGACGTAAATTGTACATGCCCATAGCATATTCTTCATCAGTGAAAGGTGATTGTGGATAACCATGTGCATACCATCAAGTGAGATTTTGAGTATAGTCGAGAAATGAATCATTGCAAATAGAAATGTGGCCAAAAGGCATGGGAAATGTGATACTAGTATGATTAGGATCCAAAGTGCCACCAATGTAATCAAGCCAAGACTACCCAAGTGTAAGTGGAGAGGAATGAGGAGTACATGCAAGGAATATTGATAAATGGAAGACTTGGAGGCCATAAACAACAATAACAAAGACACATCCCTGATAAAGGTGAGGAGAATGAGGCGGTGGGGAGATCATTAAGTGTGAATCCAAGCCGGGCTAAGCCCTCATGTGTGCAAATAGTGTCAGAGCAAGTGGGATCGAATAGAATGTGAGGCCAATAAGAGTTATTTATGAAAAGAGTGCATGTGAAGGAGGAGGTGTCGGCGACATAGGGGGTTACTAGAGAGATGAAGTGGATGACATGATGTCCAATGCACAAATAGATCCTCGAGAGAAGGAACATGCCTGTGGTAGGTGCAGGAGGTTCTGATAGTTGATAATCATCAAGTGAGATATATAGGAGGATTATGGGGATGACCAACATTATGATAGAGAAGTGGAGTAGGGAGAGCAAGTGAGTGGGTCTAGGTTGCAATATTTGAATGGGTCATGGTCAACAATAATAGTATATGCATATCCATCATGCAGAATTTTAACGCACCTATGAAGGCTAGTGTAGAAGGTATTGCTGCATAACGTGAAGCCATGGCCTACCAAGTAAGCAATTGTATTGGAGTTTTGCATCGATAACAAAGAATATTGTAGGAATGGTTTTAGGACCAACTGTGAGAGGTAAGGTGATAGTGCCCATGCACGGACGTGCAAAAGAATCATAGCTACGGATAGAAATGGATGTTGGACTAACATGAGTTGAGGAAAGGCAAAGATGTTGAATAAATATGAGATTAAAAATATTGAGCTCAAATCCATTATCAACAAGTACTTGCCTAATGCCTATGTTAAAGATGTGAGCATGAATATAAAGAGGAGGATCATTGTTGTAAATAGAAAGAGTGGTAACTACAACATATGGGAGAGTAAGTTGTTCAAAAAATGCAACTACAAACAAGTAATATACATGGTCTAGAGGAGTTTTAGAGAGAATGTAAGTATTCATCAAGAGAGAATTGATTTTAGCCTTACATTTAGGATTAGCTTACAAGAAGGCATAAATGGAAATATCCATGGTGAGAGGATCCTAAAATAATGAAATTAGGAGGAAGTGATGATCCAAGAGTGTTAGAATGCAAGTTCATGTCAGTTCACCAAATGATTTAACAAAAATAAATTTATTACTAAACCCTAATTGTAAAGTAACTGATAGAAATAATGAACTACAACTACTAGATACACTATGACACAAACAATAAGTAAATAAAATATGAAACCATAAGTGCAATAGTGAGAGGAAAGGACTCGGCTGATTTTTCACTTTTTCTAGAACTGATTTGGATTGGAAAACTGATGAACATGAAGAGTAGACCATCACAAATGTGCATTGTAAAATATGGAACTATCGGATAAGGTTGGACTAGGGCACCTAGACTAGGTCAAGAATGCTGGGCACCAGAGTTTGCTTTGGGTGCCCGTGACTACAAAAGTGGTTAGAATCTAACTTTTTTTGGTGTCACGCAAGTTGATAGTCGATGTTGGTCACCTATATATCACAATATGATCATTAAGTGTCTCAGTAACCTACAAAACAAAGCTTCACTGCAAAACCACAATACCACATCAAATCCAAAAAGAAAGATGCAATGTGGGAGAGTCGATGACCCCGATGGTCACATGATGAGTAAACTTACTATCGATTGCATTGCACTACATCTCGAGACTCCATATAGTTCTTGTGCATTTGTGAATGAATTATGCCCTAGGAAGCCCTTGTGCAAGTGCATTTGATAGCAAGTGATAAACTAGATGTAACAATGTAAATAGATGTGTGGATGGAATAATGAACTTCCCTTCCTATGCGGTGTAAGCGTAGAAAATGTAGTCCCTTGTCCCTTGAATGGAAGTTAGATAAATGCCTTTGATGCCTTTGGATGAAAACTTAGGTGATGATAATAGATGCTTATAGCTTGGTCCTTTATTTTGGTCACATAGATTTATATTTATATCATTCGCTTAGTTGAATTTACTAATTGACAACCTGGATGGTGACCCATAAGAAAATAAGATGCCTAAAAGATAAAAGAAGCCCAAAAAGAGTGAGTAAGGTGGAAAGAGGTCAGGGGTGCCCAAAGGGGACAAGGGTGCTCAGGCACTTTGGAACCCGGCTGGGCTTATGTCTCGAATTCATAAAAGATAAGAAAATAAAGTTCCGAGTTGGATGTAGGGTGTAAAAGACCATAAAGAAGACAAGAAACAAAGCAAAGAGGCCAAAGATAGCTATCAATTACTAGTTTTCTCGCTTAGGAATCATATGAATGCAAGTATGTTTTTATGGACCTAGAAATGTACCCATGTGTGTGATTTTGTGTCTATAGTATCTTTAGGACATGAAACAGAGCTAATTCCTTTGATATGTTGAACAAGTTTCTCAAGTTGCTTGGGATGAGTTCTCAAGTACTCAAATTTGGAAATTTGGAAATTTTATTTTTGAAATGGTCAATGATATCAAAGGATGAAGAGGTGGTAGGAACATCAGGGGTTAGTGTTTGACATGGATGTTCTTAGGATTTATAGAAATTGATTTTTTAAGAGAAGTTGAAGGATACTTACTTGAAGAGGTAGAAGGATTATTGGTTGGAGTGGTCTCATGCTTCTTCTCAATTGACCCTGCTGAAACAAACTTTGATGATTCTCCTTTTGTTGTTGTTTTTCTCATAGTAGTCATTTGGGGATTCAATTTCTTATCTTGGGCAACAGAAGAATATCCTTATTTATCATTTTGTAATCGAGTGAACACCACATATGAGTAACTACCTATGGATTATTCATCATCAAGTTTGCATTCACAAAACCCAATTCGAGCACATTCTTCTTCTCCTTCATTTTCTCGATTCAAAATTTCCTTCTTCTTCATCTTCATTGATCTCGCATATTGCATTGACCAATAGAGCCTCTAAGGAAAGCCTTCGGGGTGCTCCTATAGCCTGATTCATGTTCTAGTTTGGATGAGGTGTTCATTGAGAAACTTCCCTTTTCAACATTATCAATTCATTTGCCAACTTCTGCAACATTGGGTCAGTTCTCTCACCTTTGGAACTTTGGGATTTTGAAGGATTCTTGATCTTACCTGATAAGATGAGGTCATCTTCCACCTCAACAAAAATTCTTGGGCATGGTCCAAATCTCATGGTTGAAATCTCCACAATATGAAGCTTACTTCAGAAATTGATCATTTATGAAGAACATCTTTCAATTATCTACAAGTGGGAAGGGAAGTGGTGAGAATCTTATTGATTAGTTTGTTGAATTTTTCCATGAAATATCTCATGGAATCTTGCGGCTCTTTCTTCATCTGAGTAAGTTGAGCGAGAAGGGCATGAAAATATTTGACGGTCTTGAATATTTCTTCAAACTTATTTTTCATACCACCCCAATCAGTGATTGAGCGTGAATGAAAATAGTAGAACCAATCTACCACAACATATTGCAATGTTTCCACAAACAACTACACTGTAACATCTTCATGTTGCACTCTAAGGATGCCACAAGCTGTGATATGATCGTTAGAACGTTGTTTTCCATCTCCATAAAATTTTGGGAAGTTATTTCTTGATCTTTGTGGAAGCTCATGGAGTGGTGAAGCCAAAGCTAATGAACCAAGTGTTTTGTCCCCATGGCACATGTGTTTGTGCTTTGCCATTTCTTCCTCCTCTCTTTCTTCTTCCAGTTTCTTCCTCTCTTTCTTCTTCTTCTCTTAGGAATTCAAAATTCAAAGGTGGGTGAAATATAAGAGAATTTGTAGAGTGTCAATAAGATTTTGAATAGGGTTACCAAGGGTACCAATTGATGAATTAGATGGGGATGAAGCTTGAGAGAAGTAATATGTATTCTCTGTGACTCGCTCTTGTTGATTTTTCAAAGCTTCAAAAATAGGGTCAATGATTCCTCTCAACCTATTCAATTTGGTATATCTTATTTCAACTAGGTTTTCTCAAGAGGTTTGCAAAAATGATTTTGATCATTCAAGTGCTTTTTTTGTATTTTACGAGAGATCTTTACGGGTGCATGAGGGTAGATATATCCCTAGTGGAGTCGCCAAAAACTATTTGTTAAATAATTTGTCGTATGGAACATTAGTTGATTTCCACCAACACTCATGGGGATACACACCTCCTTTTTGTGTATGGGGAGGCTCCCATTATTGAATGTAAACTAATATAATCCTATCTATTACTGTGGGGTGGTCAAATAGGCCAGGGATCACACATGAACACTTCACTGAACTGCGAAAAGTGCTTATATGGGGTACAAGGGAGGAAATTGCAGTGATGAGGGGTGAAGGAGAGAAATTAGACAAAGGAAGGTTATTGTTGTGAGTAGCACAAGTAGAATTCACACCCAATAACCGAAGTAGTTCAACATTAAATTAGAGGAAAGAAAAATGAAGCCATTTAGTGAGACTAACAAATCTAGACACATTTCTTCATTAGAGGAAATGATGAGTGCATAGTTTGGCTCATTAATATCATTTCTTCAGACAGAAATACTCTTCGTGATATGACTTATTTGTATATGGGGATGTTTTGTATAGTCATGTCTTAGTAGGTTGATGCATTTTTCCTTGCTATTATTTATGAAAACCATTTATCACATGACCTCCTACTAACTATTTTTATGAGATCAAATGTGATGATGTGTGTAGGGAATGATGGAGGTTACTGGTGGATAAGTTGCCCGAGTTCGATGCATGCGGCTGAAGACTATTTCCAAATTGACCTATTAGCTTGGGCTTGACTCTAATGGCCCATAGGAATCTAAGAGTTTTAATTGATATTTGATGAAACAGTGTTTAATGCCATCTGATATGGTGGATCTTGTAACAAACATTATCTATATGAAGACTTTGTCTTTAGAACTGGTGGTACCACTTTTTGATTTATCGAAGAAGATTATCTGCATACTATTCTGGATTTGTTTTTGATATGTTATGAACTCATTTCAAAGTTAATGAAAGCTACAATATTTTGAGAATCAGAAGTTGTTGATCACTCTATCCCGAGGAAGAGCAAGGGCCCACTCGACCGAGGAGATACGAGGTTACTTTGAGTTTTTCATGCATACAGTCCTTCGATTAGTTTTACTGCAATTATCATTTGATGAGTTTTTGCATGCATGCTTTGATTAACTGTCCCTGTTTTCTCCATTATTCTTTCACTTAAAGTAGATGCTTTTGTTATGCCAATTTAGTTCATAAACAATCTTGCTTTCTGTTGAATTCAGTTATTCAGTTATGGTTTAAATTGTTAAGAATAAGTGTGTGCGTATTTTACTTTACAGTAGAAGATTAGTTGTTGAAATCCATTTCATTGCAAATAGTTGAATTCCATGTAGACTTGTATTGAATTTCCGTAGATTTTAACTACACTTCCGTAGAAAAGCCACTAAAGCTAAGCAACCCCCCAACAAACTCAACACATAACTGGTTCTCCTAGACTCCATTGCATATTGCCTAGGACACAGCCCTAGTTTATAATGACACTGACAAAGAGTATGTCAGTTAAATGATTGGATGAATACAATGACCCATCATTTTTGGTGCATCACTTTGGGAACTACATAACCATAAGCTCCATTATTTTATTCCATATGTTATGGGTGTTAATAGAGTTCATATAGGAAACCAGTAGTTCTCTCGGACCTCGATTTAAACCAACCAACCTGGATGCATAGGTCACGAGATAACCAAGGGAGATTTATAGCACGCAATATTCAACAAATCTCTTTAGACACTTCACAAGAGAGAAACATTGAGAGTGATACAGATTCCAATTCCACGCCTAGAACCTTTTCTGAGCATTCTGTATCCTCTTCACATCATTCTGCAATGGGGGATCTTGGGAATGCTGAAGAACAACCTTTAGGATGAACATTTACATACCCCATTGTCCTCGATGCAGATGAGGATGCACCCATGAAAAACATCTCACCATCCATCCTCCCCCTCTTTCGAGGAATGACCAAAGAAGACCCTGATCAGTTTCTGTTTGAATTTAAAATCCTATGCCAAACATATGATTACCGAACTGACAATCAAAAACTCAAATTATTTCCCTCCACTCTCAAAGATTCTGCTATGAGATGGTTTATGGGGTTACCATCTAACTCCATTAATTCCTAGGAAGCCATGGAAACAACCTTCCTAGATAAATACCAAGACTATTGTAGAGGAAGGGATAGGAAGGAGGAGTTCTTCCAAATACGGCAAAAGGAAGATGAGAATCTAGAGGATTATCTGGATAGATTCCTCTTTCTTCATAAACGTAGTGGGTATGAGTTGCATGCAGACATCACTAAAATAGTCTTTCTGAAAGGACTGGATGAAGAAACCAAGGATTCTCTCCATCTCATGGGAGGTGGAGACGTGCATAAGCTTACCATGGAACAAATTACTGAGCTATGTAGAAGATATTCTAGAACACGTGGAGGGATAAGAAGGAAACAAACATCCAAGTCTTTGGGTACCTCTGAACTTCTAGAAGAAATGGCCAACATGAAAATAGACATTCTGCTGCAATTAACATCCACCATAGATGGACTCAAGGCAAAAGCCACCCCTGCTAAAGAACCATTGGACATGTATTGCCCTAAATGTTGGAAGAGACACCCCTTGAGAGAATGTCCTTTGGATGTCACAGATATGTGCTTAATCTATGAAGTTACTGACCATGACACTAAACATTGCACACTTCTACCACAATTGAAGGGAGGTTTGAATGCCATCTCTCAAACAAGTGCTGAATTAAATTTTTCTAGAGACCAAACAATCAGGGTGGGTTCCCATCTAGACCAACTTAGAATCCCTGGAGAATGCCATGGCCAAATCAGGCCTCTCAATCTTCTTGGGGACAACCTGAGTGGGAAAACTCAAACTGGATGACTTATCCATATCCACCACCTTGGAAAAATCCCTACACTCAACCGGGTTGGGCTCCACCACCCACAACCAATCCTTGGCACAATCAGCAGTGGGGTCCTCAACAAAATTTTAGCCAAAATCAGTCCTGGGCACCACCACAAAACAATAATCAACAACGTAGGTTCCAGCAGCCACAACAAGCTTTAATGCCTCCACCTCAAGCCTACCAAAATCAAGGACAAGCAACACAAACACAACTTCCAGCTCAACCAGTGGTCAATCCTAAAAATCAACAAACAACTTCGATTGATGACACAGATGCAGGTAATACCATGCAGGTTAACACTATTGGTAATTTACGATTACGATCTGGCAAAATATTGAACCCTCCTGTTGTTATCACATAACTACCTGATGATGCCAATAAGGAAGAAAAATTGAAGGTAACACTGGTTCTTCACCAATACCAGATGAAAAGAATGCTCAAATACCCAAACCAACTACAACCCCTTTCCCGAGTGATTACAGGACACTCGGATTGTAGATGAAACAGAACTAGTTCAGGAATTGAAAAAGTACATATTGAGGTTCCACTACTACGTGTAATAAGGGACATCCCCGAACTAAACCAAACCATTAGAAACGAATGTATAAAGATGCTAGGAAGAAAAAATAAATATCCAAAGAGATCAGAGTCGAAGGAAATTTGGCTGATTTAGTTGCTAGCACCCTTATCTCACCAAAATATGGGGATCCTGGGAGCCCTATCATTACTATTTGTATAAACAACCAGTCAATATCTAATGTTTTGGTGGATCTTGGTGCTACTATTAATGTCATCACAACAAAAATGTTTAACCAACTATCCTTGACAGGACTTCAACCAACCAACACTGTTCTGCAGTTAGCAGATCAATCCATTTGTACCTGATGGTGTGGTTGAAGATATAATGGTCACTATTGAATCATGGGAATACCCAATTGATTTCATGGTTTTGCAGCCTAAAGCTTGGAAGTTGGGATATCCAGTCATCTTGGGGAGACCTTGGCTGGCTACGGTTGCTGCTTACATTGACTGTAGATTAGGCAACATGACAATTCTAAATGGGTAGAAATCCAAACACATTTCATTATATCCTCCTGCCCAGCCTTATACGAACAATTGTGACCAGGTATGGGTGGATTCTTTGGATGCTAACTCTTTGAATTCTTCTTTTCTAGCCACTATTGTAGTACACAATCATATGATGGAGGCTACAGAGTCTTATGTGCTGACTGATTCTAAGGACTCTGCAACTATGGAAATCAGTACTACTTCTATGGAATTTGAATATCGGCAGAAGACATTACCTCTACTGAGTCTGGTAGGAAACTCTATGCTTATAATTCCGAACATCTAGTTCCTGATTTCTATTGTCCTTTAACTAAGGTTCTATCTTTTGATAACGTATCCATCCTGCACATGCTCCAGCCCCATGTTTTCCCATTGAATTATTTTATCACTAGTACAGAGCTTGCTCTTGCGGATGATACTAAGTAGGTGCTTGTTAGTATGGGTAGAGAGCTGACTATAGGAAGCGACTTGGAGGTCAATCAAGAAGCTAGGGTGCTTGAGGTTCTGAAGAAACATTCCCATGCTTTTGCTTGGGATTACACTGATATGAAAGGAATTCATCCTAGCATCTGTACACATCATATTTACACCGATGACGTCAAACCTATAAGGCAGCCGCAACAAAGAATCAATCCAGCATTGAGAGACATAGTCAAAACTGAGATTGAAAAGCTCCTAAAGGTAGGTTTCATCTATCCTATATCTGATAGTCAGTGGGTTTCCCATTAGTTATTGTTCCCAAGAAGAATGGTAAGTGGTGAATATGTGTTGATTACAGGGAACTTAACAAAGCCACCAAGAAAGATTATTTTCCCCTGCCTTTCATTGACCAAGTCCTGGACAATTTGGCTAGTAAGAAATATTTCTCTTTCTTGGATGGGTTTAGTGGGTATAATCAAATTAGTATTGCCCCTGCTGATCAGGATAAGACTACTTTTACGTGCCCTTGGGGTACATTTGCTTACAGAGTCTTACCTTTTGGGCTTTGTAATGCCCCTACCACATTTCAGCTGGTAGTCTTGGCCATTTTTGCAGATCTTGCTAATGACTGTGTTGAGGTTTATATGGATGATTTCACTGTCCATGGATCCACTTTTGATGAATCTTTGAATAATCTTGAGAAAGTACTCAGTCGATGTGAACAACACCAACTATCTCTGAGTCATGAAAAATGTCTAATGATGGTTGATCAAGGAATTGTCTTAGGTCACCATGTTTCAGCCCAAGGTATAAAGGTGGATCCCAAAAAGATATCAGTCATCACCCAATTACCTACACCAACTAATCAGACTGACATCAAAAGTTTCCTTGGCCATGTAGGTTATTACCCGATTCATAAAAGATTTTAGCAAAATTGCCACCCCAATGTTTTCATTGCTAACCAAAGATTGTGTTTTTGAATGGTCTTCTCAGTGTCAACAGGCATTTGATTCCATCAAAGAAAAGCTGACAACAGCTCCTATCTTACGTGGCCCTGACTGGGGACAACCTTTCCATATCCACACTGATGCTTCTAATACAGCTATGGGCGCTGTCCTTGGACAAAAAGACTCAGAAGATCATATGTATGCAATTTACTTTATCAGCAAAAATATGACTCCTACGGAAAAGAATTACACTACTACGGAAAAAGAGTTTTTGGCTGTGGTATATGCTTTGAATAAATTTCATCATTACATCACTGGATATAAAAATTTTGTTTACACTGACCACTCTGCCATTCGATATTTGATGAACAAACCAGTGGTTGGTGGAAGGCTCATTCGTTGGTTGCTCTTGTTGCAAGAATTCAATCTCACTATTATAGATAAGCCTGGGAAATCTAACGTTGTTGCTGACTTTCTTTCCAGAATAAATGTTTTAGGTGATGATGAAGTAGTCCAAGATCAATTTCCGATGAACACTTGTTTGCTATCTCCACTAAGACTCCCTGGTTCACTGATCTCACAAATTATTTAACAACAGGGAAGTTTCCTGCTTATTTTACTCATAAGGAAAGAAGGTGATTGATTAGAAATAGTGCAACATATAAATGGTGTAACGGATTCTTATTCAAATGTTGTCCTGACATGGTTCTTCGCAGGTGTGTTCGTGAGGATGAGGTACATGACATATTGCGAGCATGTCATGATGAGCCAGGTGGTGGACATTATTCAGTGAAACGAACAATTCACAAGATCCTTGGAGCAGGGTACTATTGGCCTTCCCTCCATAAGACTGTCAAAAGTATGTGTGGTAGTGTGATGCATGCCAACGAATGGGAAAACCTACACTTTCTACGGAAATGCCTCTTAACCCTCAGTTGGTTCTAGGACCATTTGAGAAATGGGGTATTGATTTTGTTGGACCATTTGATCCTCCATCTTTTGGGAAGGAGTATCTCTTGGTATGCACGGACTATGTCACCAAATGGGCTGAAGTTCAAGCATTGGCATCTGCCAATGAAGATGTTGTTGCTGATTTTCTCTACAACTAGATATTGCTGCGATTTGGAGCACCAAGGGCCATTGTATCTGATCAAGGTCCTCAATTTGTTTCAAATATGATTGAATCTTTCTTAGGAATCTATAGAATCAGGCACCGAAAATCATCACCATATCACCCCCAATCCAATGGGCAAGTGGAGGTAACCAATCGAGAGCTCGAGAATATTCTAACTAAGGTGGTTAATGCCGATAGAAAGAATTGGGTACCAAAGCTTCCTGAGGCCATCTGGGCCTACAACACGACCTGGAAAACAACTACTGGTTTCTCTCCCTATGAGTTGGTCTTTGGGAAGAAGCCACTATTACCTGTTGAGTTTGAGTTGCGCACCTGGTGAACAACGTTGGAAGTTGGGATCGATTTGGATGAAGCACATGTGAATGAGTGTTGCAGTTGAATGAACTAGATGAAATGTGGATGGAGGCACAACAACAGACTAGAAATTCTACAGCATCAGTGGAAAACTTGGCATGATGCTCACATCAAAAAAGGATATTTTATGAGGGACAGTGGGTTTTACTCTTTGATTCCCGCTATCAGCAGTTTAAAGGAAAGTTGTGTACACGTTGGTTAGGTCCCTATCAAGTGCATCAAGTGTTTGATAATGGCTCTATTCGATTGATACCGATTGATGGAGACAAATGAACTCTTCTGGTGAATGGGCATAGGCTCCGAGTTTACCACCAACCACTGGATAAGCAGACCTTCACCGATGACATTCTGTTACAAATGGATATGCATGCTGAGGAGGCTCTTTGCCTCTCACGCATGGAGTAATTAATCTTTTTCAAATTCAATAAAGGAAGATGATCCTTCATTCGATCTTCTTCCCTTAGTTAGTAGTTTTATTGTAATTTCAATAAATGCAGGAATTTTCGTTGTTTCTACTGCCGCTAATCATGTTTCATCCCAAATTGTAGGGCATGGGAATCTACGGATATCGGTGACTAAGTGTAGCATGGGTAAGTGCATTTAACTTGCTAATGATATTTCTATGTGAAACATTCCCCCATGTAGTCATTTGTCATTATGATGCCATCATGAAATGATTGTTATGATCATTCTGGATCTCTTCCAAATCCGGCTTTATGAATGATGGCATAAAGGAGTAATGCCTCATAAATCTCCACATGCTTTGATGTGTCACACTCTCCAATGTCAGGACAGATGGCGCATGCTCCTCCACCATGGGATATGTGCCGCCACAAAAATCTTAATCTCACATGGGTGGTCGGTCTCATCACTATTTTTTCACCATCACCTTCGCTTGATGTTGTTACCCAAGGAATAAGGTGTCATTTGAAATTTAATACTCTGCAACCACCTCTTCCCATTGTGGTATGCACATCACTCATAATTGGTTTCATCAAACACTCGACGGGAAGTGGAAGAAACACTCTGCTCTGTTCTTTCCGCTATTGTGTATTTCTTATTTTTTGGCTTAGCATGGGACCACGAAAGACATCAGAACCTACTTCACCTGACGCCTTACTCCGAATGCCACCCTTTCATAGGTATTTCATGATTTCGGATGGTTAGATTTCATTGGAAATTTGAAGGGTTTGATGAGAACATTGTGGAAGAGTTCTTGAACAATTTTGAGTCCACATGCTCGCAAGTTGGTGGACGACGAGTTGAAATCACCAGTCAGGTCATTTCTGACCTGTCTGGCCTACCAAATTTTGGGTTAAAGGTTATGACGAATGCCCCTTTGCAAATTCTTATTGCTCAGTTCCACGACAAAGGAGAGGCACTCCCGGAGGTCATCCTGACTCCATTGGGTGTCCAGAAGGGTGTTAAGTGGAAAAGTTTTCCTGGAATCTGGGGTGAGATTGCTAAATGGGTCAACAGGTATTTTATATGCGACGGACAAGCTTCTATTCTGGGTGGTGATGCGCTCAAAATGCTCATTCACCTTAAAAAGGGACATGTCAACCAGGCCCTTCGGGTCAATTTTCCAGAGTACCTCGTAGATTCTATCATTAAGGTATGCCAGAAACACCGGTCCAGTGGGGGCAAGTCTATGCTTAAGCACCCAGGGTTGATTCACCTATTGTGTTCACACCAAGTTTTCTTTCACCCAAAGCGGAGGCTCGAGGGATGTGTTGGTGAAGGGTCAGGCCTAAGCAACTAAAATCTGGTCTCTCTTCTACACCTTGGTCTACCCTTGCCTCGGGCCCTTCACATAGTCAAGCAGAGGTGGCTGACATTCCTGAGCACGCCGACACGGTTGGTACTCCTGAGGGACCACCCCCATCCATTTCTGATTCAAAAGGAAAGTGTCCCATGGCCCCCTCTTCCTCCATGCAACTACGGTCCCGATGGCTTGGCTCATGTTTGCAGATAGGTGGTTTCCAATCGGAGTCCTTGCTGATGACACCGCCCACATTCGGGAGGAATTGCATATGGAGGATGTCCCGGCTGCTCCATCATCTATTGTTCCGTCATCTACGGAAATTCACACTAGAGCTCTGGAAATGCTTGACAGTCCAAGTGGAGCCTTCTCACAACTATCTGGAGGAAATTGCATTGCTAAAATCGCTTACAAGGTATGGAAGAATCCACCCTTTTATTACAAGCTGAATTTACACAAAAGACAGTAGAAAAAATTTGGGAGATTGCTGCCCTGCAGCATGAAGTGAGTTGTCTAAAGTGACAACGTGATACAGGTCTTACCCTCTTAAATAATTTCCAACAGTTGTCCCTTCAGAAAAGGGAATTGCAGAAAGAAAATCAAAAATTAAAAAAGGAAAAAGAATCTTTGGAAGAGGAAAAACAAAAATTAACATCTATCTTAGACTTTGTTTGTCCTTTAGCCATCAAACTACTATGTCTGTAGGAAACCCTCCTCAGTCTACAACATGTATGTCCAAGAACAATTTTATTCTTGGCAGTTATTTCAATTGTGTTCTCAAGCCCCTCATGAAATTCCCGATGGACCTAGTTTTTTATCAGTCTACAAGAACAACACTCTAGAAATTCAAAATTTGCTCTGTGAATTTTATCTACATAACATGATAGTGACCAATGTCCCTGATTTCTTGATCAACCTATTTGTGGGGGATTTTCAAATTAAAGCATTTCAGTCTGTATTGAGGAATCAGATAACTTGGAGACAACAAACAGATAGTTTCAATAACACTACTCAGTCAATCGGATTTTACATTCACCCAACCCATCACACAGATGTTGCCTTGTGGAAAAACTTTAGATCATTGTACTACCAGGTAGGGGTTGGGGTGCATACTTCTCAGATTTTGCTTCAGTGTATTATTGATTTTGAAAATTATAGTCAGGAAAATTTTGGGGCTGCTTGGCAAGCTTGTGATAGAAGATGGGATACTTTAAGCCTACCTTTGAAACGTAGGGAGGTCCTCTCCCTCGAATTTGAGCTGGAGCATGCGAAGGGGTGATGCCCTCATCGCCATTATTAGACAAACTATAGAAAAGACCAGCCAACAATACACTGATGAATGGGCCGGCCTTCAAATACGGCCTCCACTCCTCTTGAGCCCTCTCACAACATGGCAGAACAATGCAACATAGTCCCATGACATAGTTTCACTGCCTGGGTGGAAATTACCTCCAATACTCAGGGCTGCAAGAATACCACAAAGCAATACGTTGATCAATTCGAGGAGTATGACATGGCTGAACAACTTGGAAGGTGAGTGATGACATAGATGAGTTGCATTGGGACATGCAACAGGTAAAGTCAAGGGGAATGATGAGTGCATAGTTTGGCTCATTAATATCATTTCTTCAGAGAATACTCTTCGTAATATGACTTATTTGTATATGGGGATGTTTTGTATAGTCATGTCTTAGTAGGTTGATGCATTTTTCCTTGCTATTATTTATGAAAACCATTTATCACATGACCTCCTACTAACTATTTTTATGAGATCAAATGTGATGATGTGTGCAGGGAATGATGGAGGTTACTGGTGGATAAGTTGCCCGAGTTCGATGCATGCGGCTGAAGACTATTTCCAAATTGACCTATTAGCTTGGGCTTGACTCTAATGGCCCGTAGGAATCTAAGAGTTTTAATTGATATTTGATGAAACAGTGTTTAATGCCATCGATATGGTGGATCTTGTAACAAACATTATCTATATGAAGACTTTGTCTTCAGAACTGGTGGTACCACTTTTTGATTTATCGAAGAAGATTATCTGCATACTATTCTGGATTTGTTTTTGATATGTTATGAACTCATTTCAAAGTTAATGAAAGCTACAATATTTTGAGAATCAGAAGTTGTTGATCACTCTATCCCGAGGAAGAGCAAGGGCCCACTCGACCGAGGAGATACGAGGTTACTTTGAGTTTTTCATGCATACAATCCTTCGATTAGTTTTACTGCAATTATCATTTGATGAGTTTTTGCATGCATGTTTTGATTAATTGTCCCTATTTTCTCCATTATTGCTTTCGCTTAAAGTAGATGCTTTTGTTATGCCAATTTAGTTCATAAACAATCTTGCTTTCTGTTGAATTCCAGTTATTCAGTTATGGTTTAAATTGTTAAGAATAAGTGTGTGCGTATTTTACTTTACAGTAGAAGATTAGTTGTTGAAATCCATTTCATTGCAAACAGTTGAATTCCGTAGACTTGTATTGAATTTCCGTAGATTTTAACTACACTTCCGTAGAAAAGCCACTAAAGCTAAGCAACCCCCAACAAACTCAACACATAACTGGTTCTCCTAGACTCCATTGCATATTGCCAGACACATCCCCGGTTATTTCTTTAGATTCATTCATCAAGGACACCAAGTTCCTTCTTGATCACCATACTTGCAAATTTACAAAAGAGAGAATAGAGGAAACATGAGCAAAGGAAAAGGAAGAATGTAGCTTTCATTTCTTATGTAGTGATGAATAAAAAGCATCAATCAATCTACAACAATTCATAATTGCTACCAAGAACTAAAAATTTAGGATCTTTTGGAATGGAGAAGCCATCCCAATTTATAGCCTTGTGAATTGACCTTTTGTCTCCCCCACATGAATCTTCATGTTCCTATTCCACTTGTGACCTTTCAATTTCCCCTAGAAGAGACAAATTTAGTATCCCTCTTATAATTTTGAGAGAATACTTTTACAAATTACAAATATTGTCACTTAAGTGAATAAGACAAAATACAATGATTGTGTACAACAAAGAATTAGAAGAAAGGGAGAGAAGAGAAGAAGGGAAGGGGATTGATTGAAATTGTTGAAGAAGCTCCTTCGATGAAGAACTTGCTGATGATGATCATAATCTCCTCCTTTTGCATGATGCACAAATACCTTGGGCTGCATTGAATGAGTGTTTAGAAACATTGTTGAAAGATTCCCGATGTGAGCTCAAGATGACCGTAGACACTGCTCATGATGATCCTCTTGATGATTGATTGATAAAATCCCCTAGCTCACTGAGCTCACTCCAACTAACTCATTTCAAACCACCCATCTCACTGGCTCACTCTAACTGAGATCAAGAAGATGCTTCCAAGACCCTAATGGAAGTTTAATTTCTCTATTTGAGCTATGGGATCATCCTGCAACCCTGTTTTCATTCCCTGATGTTTATTTCCTATCTGGAGGACCATGAATGTCATTAATTCACATTATTCAACCACTTACTATTTTTAGTCATGCCTCGCCATGAGGATATGTTATTTTTAGCAAGTACACCGTAGGTGTTGGATTGCAATGAAAAAGGTCTTGAAATTTTGGGTTTCATTCCAAGATTCGTTGTTCCAATTTTGGATGATTTATTCATCTAAACAAGCGGGGAAAATGGATTTTTATCAAAGAGGGTAGAATATTGAGAAAAAATCAGTCCTCAATATCTTGAAAAATCAACAACTTCATCACGTAAAAACTAGTTTAAATGAAACTAGATTTTTTTGAAGACCCTTCCTCCGAATTTTAGATGATTTCTCTTGTCGATCTTTACGAATTTGAAGATTTATTATAGGAGGGCAGAATGTTGATGAAAAAATAGTCCTCTATATCCCTAAAAATAGGGACTTTATGGCACAAAAACTAGTTCATGCAAAACTAGATTTTTCAGGGATCGTTTCCTCCAATTTTCGCACGATTCCGACTACCGAATCTCTAGAAAGTGAAGAGGTGCTTCGCCGCTCTTTTTTATTTGCCGTGTGATTACAACCATTAATGTAGGATTGAAGCTTTGACAATGAGAAAAATCATCCATGTGCCCTCACCCTTGGATTGATAAGTGGCGTTGTTGCATTGGTCAACGAGAAGGGCTAGAATGAGGTGAAAAAGAGCTTAAAATGCATCACGAAGCTTCACCAAGGTCATATGATGGACCAGAGGGCATAACTGGAGCTGGTGCATTTTTGTGTCCCAACTATCCCAAAGGTATGGGACCTGATGGGACAGAAAAATGTGTCATGCACAGGAGGTGGAAATTTCTATCTCGCGAAAACATACCTTGAGAGAGACCTCAAGAAGATGACGTTTAGGAACTCCAGGAGGTCATTTTGATGAACCCATTTATGATAAAAGTTTTAATTAATTAATATTTAAAATTATTGTTGTAATTTAATTATTTAACATTAATTAATTAATATCATCAATTAAATCAATATTACTAATTAGTTAAATTTAAATAATGAAGTTAAAATCACTAATTAAGCATTACAAAACATTTTCGAAGTTAGGGGTGTACAAAGCGCAATGGGATAACAATGATGACGGAAATGTGACAACGCAACGTTATGACAATCAACAACCAGGTTGCGGGAAGGAAAAGACATGGGAAAATAATGCTTTGGATGACTGATTGACACAACTATTAACGTGATTGTTTTTAAATTTTAGCAGTCAAAATTTCAGGACAACAGGAGTGTAGATGGATAAATCACCGAAATGAGTTGGGTAATGCTTTTGTATTCAACACCGAGACAAGCTTACAAGTGAGAGATAGGAAGAGTGCAAGCCACAGGGCCAAAACTAAGCACATATATGCAAAACAAGTTCAGTAGCTTGGATCTATGCATGAGATTTCCAAATGGCTCTCAAACATAAATACCAATTGAGCCAACATATCCACAATCCTCCCGCACTAATGATTATATTTATGAAATTCAATCTTTAATTAGATTTAAAATCCAATTTGTTTACTCTTGAATGCAAATTTTGTAAAACAATGGGGAGTCGCATCCAAGTTCACCTTGAGATTGCACTCCAAACAATGATTTTTCTCTTCAATAAAAGATTGAGATCGCAACCAAACGAAAAAACCTAAAAAACCCAAAATAGCTCAAAAACAAATGAAACATAAATATTCCTTGTTTACAATGTATCCAAATGGTTTTGGATGATCTAGAGTCACATTTGAGGTTTGATTTTCTCCAACATGTTGCAAAAAAAAGTTGACCCTTGATAGTGCTCACACAAACACTCAAAGCATCATACACGACTAAACACACCTAATTATAAGTATGAACACAATAAACAAAATGAATGAAAATTGTGGATAGAGTGAACACGATGAAAGGAGAAAGGTGATGCAAATGAATGATGAATGCTAGTGGGTTTGGTGCGAGGTTCGTGGTATCTGCTAGTACTATTGAAAAATATGTAAGAAGGGTGAACTCACGAACAAAGGGGTTGCATGAGGTCCGTGGTATCCTGCTAGCCTTTGTTTGCACGTTTTGACATTACAACACATGGATGAGCATGAACAAAGGTAACGGGTTTACTACAAGGTTTGCAATATTCATTCGTCTGCTCCTATGTGTACTTGAAAAACAAAAACATGGGTGGAGTGAAACACAAAGAGGCTTCTTTCTAGACCCCGCTCCGATACCAAATGTGTGTTTTACCCCATATATGGAAGAGTATAAGCTCACTAAAATTCAAATCAACATATCACTCATATTATGTGTTATATATATATATATATAAAAGAGGATCTCTAACTCCTATAACAACTCCACAAACCTCTCACCCTAAATCTAGATGGGTTGTTCAACAACCTTTATTCTCTCCCCTATAATATCTCTTGCCTAATTCTATTATTCTCACGTACAATCTAACTCACATACAAATTTTCTCTCACACACATTATAATACTCACTCAATATAATAATAATATCCCACTTAATATTGTTGCTCACAACTAACATAAATGCGAGCATTACCGATATTCCTAATATGAATGTAATAATGTGAGATGTAGACAAAAATTGATGTCTTAAATATTGTCATGTTTCGTAGTTTTCCTTCTTATTTGGAAAAGACAATAGAAAATATATGATATTTTAGGCATATAATGGAGTTTGGGGCCCATTTTCTCTCTCTTGAAAAAGAGTTAGATTGAAGTCCTACCATCACCAATCAATAAATAATTTACTTAAAAAATAATAAATTTATTATTCTTTATAAAACACTTGAAAATAAAATTATATGACAAATCTAAAATAAACACCTAACAAAAACACATGTACTAGCAATATTATAAATTTAAACTAGCAATTGCACATGATTTGCAAATTATGCCGGAGAGGATAATTTTTTACTATGGTGACAAAAATAATTCTTTTTCCTCCACTTCCACATCATTACATAAATATGTTTAATATGAAAAATAACTTTGCATAGATCTCCTTTGTATGTAGATGCGAACTATGATTTATGATATGTCCCCGACCTTCAATCCAACTACATCCAAGGATCTTCTTAATTTCTCTATCTTTCATCAATCTTTTTGAGCCTCACCTCACCTACCCACTTCTGCATAGATGTTTGAGAGAAGAAAATAAGCTGCATCATTTTTAGGAGCCAAATCAAAATGCATTATGGATGTAAATACTCCTAATCCTATATTCATATGTGACCAAGCAAACACTTCCACATAACCCCCATAGGTTTATGTGGAATTTGGCTCTACACCTGCCAATTGCATTGTGCATATCCTGCAATCAAATTTGTCCATGAAACCACATTTTTTGAGGCATTTTGACAAACAGTTCACGTACCTTGTGTAACGTTCCACATTTTGCATACATGTCTACCAGAGCATTTGCAACTACAACATTTGACAAAATTCCTCTATCTTTTATGCTTTCATGGATGTCCACACCACCTGTTTGAGCTTATATTTTAGTACAGGTCAAGAATATGCTTGACAATGTAAACTAAACTGGTTAGAGACATGTTTGTTGCATATAGTGAAACAATGATTGTCTCTTGAGGAAACCCATATCTTCTATTTGTTGGCATAATCATATTCTATGAGAAGTTGTCTCGTTCTTTCATTTGGTCAAACACTTTATGGGCACCTATCAAACTTCCGCACTTAACATACATGTAAATAAATAGATATTTTCACAAATAAGGCAATTTAAAATAAACAATCGGGAAAGTATAGACCGACATGAACAGTGTGAACTATTGGAGAATGGTTTTGAAATGACCTTCGCTACCAACCATCTCGGTAAACCAATTTTTTGTTTTGCTTTGTTTTGTCTGAGGCCAAGATTGTTTTTTATTTTTTTGTTTTTGTTTGGGGCCTAGATTTTTCATATTTTTAAAGGTCATGCTACCTTCTCGCATCGCAACTCATTTTCTTTTGACGAGAGACCGCTTGGGTTCTTACTTGGAACTATTGGAAATTATGGTTTCTGATTGAGCAAAATGGTGCAAACCGTAGAGGAGACGGGCATTGAAGAAAGGATTGTGAATGTCTCTTCTTTCATTCATAGCTTTGCTCTCGACACAAAAGGAATTCAATTTTACAAATTAAACAATCCGAAAAGGCAAGAATTTGAGCACTCTGTTTCTATTTCAGAATGAAATTACTCTCATCTTTGCCGGAAAGTCAATTTGCTTCCTTTTCAAAATCATGCAATTTCATACCTAACCTGTAAGATTTGCAGTTACAATGCTACCACTGCATATTTTGAATCTGAACTAGAAAATATTCTTCACACAAAAGAACTTTCCTTGAGACTCAAGGTATAACCTGCAATCTTATCGTGCATAGATTTCTTGTCCTTCGATTGCGAGTTTCTGATTGTTTGTGTTTACAGGAAATGAAGGCAAATGTGATGGTGAATTCCGTCCATCCAGGGATTGTGAGGACAAGAATCACAAGAGATCGCGACGGACTTATTACAGGTGATCTCATTTTAATCCCGATTATATTTTTTCGTTTTTATGTTTTAATTTTTTTTGGTAGACTAATTTTGTATGCATTTTGAATTGGAATTTCATAGATTTGGCTTTCTTCCTAGTTTTGAAGCTTTTAAAATCAATCGCTCATGTGATAAAAAGTGAATGAAAATGAGTAAAGTCATGTGAATGAAGGTTTTATTGTTTCTCAGCAGATGAGACGATAATAGGCGTGAAAAAGGTAAGCTAGTAAAAGTCGCCGGAATTTGACACTTTCTAAAGCAAGAGCATCTTCAAAGGTGGACGCCTTTTGCAGCGTTAATTATATTTAAAGAAATTTTAGAAATTTATAAAGAAACACAAAATATTAAATTTGTCATAAAAAAAAAAAATCGCCATCATCAAAATAGATTTAGAAATTTATATGACAACCAACAAAACACATATGTCCTAGCAATATTATAAATTTAAATTATATTTGAGGAAATATTAAAAAATTATTGAAAACACAAAATATTGAATTTGTCAACGTTGTTTGGGTGAGAACAATATATATATATATATATATCAAAAAAATAAAAATAAAAATCGCCATCATCAAAATAGATTTACTTTGTAAAATTAATTGAAAATAAAAATTAATGGCGAGCAAATTTGCCAAATGTCATAAGATGCAACCATACCCACAAAGGGTGAATAATGCAACAAAAGTGGGATGTACCATTGTGGCTACCATTAAGGGCATGGTCCCATGGAGGGGCTTGGGCTCCTATTTTCTTGAAGTTTTATGCAGCGGAAGGTCCCATGGTTATTTTTAAACCATCTTATGGTATGATGGGAAATAATAGAATCTAGGCCTAAAAAATAGGAGCTCCATTTTTTTAGCCCCCTAAACTTAAGAGGTTAAAAATAAAAATGGCTGGAGAGGGGGTGGGAGTTTCCCCCACTATCTCAGTGAGTTTAGGGTTGATAGAATCTAATATACATTCCCGCCATTTTTTTGGTGATTTTAGAGGAAATATGATTTTATTTACCCACAAATAACCATAAAAATCCAATGGGATCCTATAATATCTTAGTAGGTATTGTTGAGGAAACTAATAAAAAATCATGGGACCTTAAAACTGCTAAAATGCTCCTAAATTTTCTCAGCAGCCCTCCCGAATACAGCACCCACTGAGATATTTATGGAGCCCCCTCCATGGGACCATGCTCTAACACCCTCAAATATTCGAGAATATCTTAAACATGTAAAAATGATCAATGATCCATGAATGAAGTTGAGGATAGAAGAGCGCAACGTATATGTATATGAAGGCATGACAAAATATGTTTTTGAAACATAGAGAGGAAGTAGACGATTGGATAAGAACAAAGTGTTGAAAATGACTCGGGGAAAGCAGAAGATTGAAGCACAAAGGCGAAATGCTGTGAAGAATCAGAAATCCAAGGGATCTCAGATGGAAGCCAGAGCTGCTGCCCTCAAATTCACCTGTCCCATCTGCAAGGTACATTTCTTTGATTGAGAAAAAGGTATGGCGTATCAGTTTTATAAAAAATGGTTTGTTAGTTGGACCGTGTTCTGAATGGTGGGTATCTGTCCATTTTTAATTGGGCACTGGGTTGTGATTTTTTTGGTTTTTGATGATTTCAATTGAACTGCATATCACTTTCTGATGTTGGCCCATTGTTTGCTATGTTTGTCTTAACTGTGGGTTGTGATCTTTGTCTAGTGGGTACTGATTGAATTTCCGATCAGTGGTTAGGCGAATAATTGCCATTTGGGTAGGTTAAAATTGTTCTTTTGGCTATGACGATTTTCATATGGGTCAATCATCCTTCTTGATTAGCAGTGATATCGACCATGTTCGGAGAAATTTGTTCTTTTGGGAACCGGTGGGCAAGAATTAGGCTATTGTTCTTCAGAAACTCTTTTTGTAATATGGAAAAGTGACTGGCTAATTCAAATTGACTAGTTTGCATTCTAGAAACAGAAGAAAATATGTTTTTTTGTGTGGTTATATTGGGCGAGGCTAGGATAAGGCTGTGCCACATATATGAAATGAGTCATAGTTGAAAACTTGAAAGAACGCCAGGTTTCTTATGCCACAATTTCACCATGTGTCCTATGAGATTATGGTCTGCCGTATTGCAGTGAGTGGGATATCAACCTGGTCCCGATCTTACAGTGTCTCCCGTTACTATTACAGTACATCCCCTTGGACAACATAAGCAGAGACATATGTTGCTTGATAAATGCTGGGGAAAGTTATGGGATAGAGCAACTTTTATTGTGGTGTGGGATAAGCCATTATTTCAAATGAGCCACAGTCAAAATTATGCCATATTTGTTATGTCACAATTTCAACATGATCTGCCTCATAGTATTGAGGGGTATTTGAACCTGTTCATGCTCTTAACAGTATCCTCGCTACTATTACATTACATCCCCTTGGACAACAGAAACAAAGACATTAAGAAAAAATATTTCTCCTGTTATTGGCTTGATAAGTGTTGGGGAAAGTTATGGGATAGAGTAACGTTTATTACGGTGTGGGATAAGCCATTATTTCGAATGTGTCACAGTCAAAAATATGCCATGTTTTTTATGCCACAATTTCAACACGGTCTGCCTCGTAGCAGTGAGGGGAATTTGAACTTGTTCATGCTCTTAATAGTATCCCCACTACCATTACATTACATCCCCTTGGACAACAGAAACAAAGACATTAAGGACAAAAGGTTTCTCCTGTTTTTCCATAAATTGGAAAAGCAAAGCAGAACTGGAGGTGTAAAATAGAGAAATTTAAGCCCTTTGTTCAGTCTAGAAGTTACAAGATATGGAAAACAGAGAAAAACAACTAATACATGTGATATGATTCTATGTTTACATCCTTTCCTTGACCAGATTTACAGGGTGCCGATTTACAATGGACACCACCTAAAGTGACATGTATAAGGTGGAATGCAGGGTAAATTCGAAGAGATGGAATTATTTTTAGAATAGTTTCGTGAATCTTTTCAGTTTAAAAAGTGGGAATTATAGGCTAGTATTCGAGGAAAACTTAGATTTTACTATTAATATTACTAAAATTCTCTAAATGATAATGGTTTTAGGGAATTTCAGTGATTGGAAAACAATCTCTCAAATTTTTTTGACAAATTGGTCGATTGGCAAAAACAGCCCATTAAGTCTTCCCTGGTGGAGGGTATTTAGGCCTCCTGGGGTCACTGTGCTTATGATTTATAATTATTATATGCATGAAGTTTTTCAATTACTATATTTAGGTTTCAAAACTTAATATAAAAGAGGAGAAATGTAAGATTCCCATTGTTTGATTTATGAGTATTAGAAAGTAATCATCTTTGTTTATACTGTGATTCTTCTCCAAAGGAGCAATGTTTGATGGTCTGATCTGGAACCTATGTTTCTAAACTAGCAATGCAACCGGATGTTGATAGAATCGGTTGAGAAGATATATTGAAGGTGTTTTATCTGTCAAGTGCAACAGACCAATCAGTAGAAAAAGTCCATTATCAAAACAAAAGTCCTTTGCATATGTGTTTTGGTTGCCTCATTAGACAGTTCCAATTGCATCATGTACTCCTTCAACATTTATATCAATATGAATACAAGAGTTTGTTGCCCTTCACGAATACCTTGTTCTTCCTATAATGGAATTTGCTGCTCTTGTTTTACTATGTTTTTAGCAATCGACTGTATTACCAAATTTCTGAAGGAGTCCATGCATTTAAGTTTATTAAAGTTTTGTTAAAATATGTAAATCTTTTTATGGTTCTCTACGTGCTTAAAAAAGTGCTCCAAAGTATTTTCATGGAACAGATCTTCAAAGAGTGCAAGTGGGTTATGAAGTAATTGAGTAGAATCTATGACATGAGAAGAAGTAGAGGAACTTTGTTATATTTTTAACATTCGATCCTGCAAACTGTGAACAAGGGTTTCAAGAGCTTGTGTATTAAAACAAGAGGAATACAAAACCACTATGGGTGTATGCAGGAGATGTAGGAATAGTAGTAGACATAGTAACACTATGATGTAGGGTATCGGGTTTCCCTGAGGTCCAAGGATATAGCCATCGAATAGGTATTACATTCCTTTTTCTTTATAAAATTATTGTAATATTTCTTTGGCTTCATGGTATATATAATTATTTCAGAAATAAATAAGATTTCTTTGTCTCGGGCATTGTGTGGCTACAACAGCAATAGATATACAGGCAAATATTTTTTGCTATCAAGATAAGTGTGTGGGTTGGACTGAGCTAAAATAATTATTACTGTGCCATTAGTCTATTTTGAAGTTGCATGCATGAGAAACTATAATAATTCATTTGCTATAGAATTGTGTTAGTGCTGATTCCTTAGTAGATCTAGAAGACATCTAATAATTTAGTGGTGCACGTTCTGCTGTGTCTAATCGTTGGATAGATGTGACTTGCTTGGTTTAGTGCCAAAACACCATTTGTCGATTGCACACATAAGAGTGCATGTATCTTTCTCAGAGGTCAGAATAGGCTTAATTTATCTTCAAGGGTGCACTCTTTTGAGTGATTTAAACCTTTTTCCATCAATCAATATTATACAGTTTTAGTGATTCATTCCTTTCAGTCACGGCTGGACATGCAGAACATAGGGTGCATAGAACAAAATTTCTACTTAAGTTGTTTCAAGTGTTTGATGTTTGATGGGTATGGTTGATTACGTGCAGGTCCAACTTGCCAATCAAAATCAGATTGGAGATCATTATTCATCTAAGCACCCAAAAGAGACACCACCTCAACCATCAGAATAAAGTTGAAATTGTTGTGTCGGGGTAAAGAACACCTACAGAATATATGGTGGTGTTTGCCGCAGTACTTTCTGTGAACATGTTTGTTGGTCCTATTTACTGAAGTACAGTGAATTTGGTTGTGAACTGCAAGGGTATTTCTGGTCTGAGTTTGATAATGCTGTAAGAGAATTCGTCTATCACTATGATAAAGATAATTTGGATGTAAACTTCATTCTGGGTTTTCTTGTGTCATAGTTTATATTTAATCATTTGTACTTTTGTGAACATGTTTGTTGGTCCTATTTATTGAAGTACAATGAATCTGGTTGTGAACTGCGAGGCTATTTCTGATCTGAGTTTCACATTGCTATAAGAGAATTCTTCTATCACTATTGAAGATGATGATTTGGATGTAATCTTCACTGTGAGTTTTCTTGTGTTGTACTTTTAACTTTTTGAGTAGTACTCTCCGCCAGAATGGCCTTGCACGTTCAAGTTAGACTTATTCTTGATTCTTGTATGTCTTATAGGCTGGTAAATTCATTGAGTTCCTGCTCTAGTATTTTCGCACTTGAGGTTTATTCCTTGCTAGAAATGAAAGAAAGATGATTTTATGCCTCTCAAAATGTTCCTGTCGATTGACTTGTGTGCAGCATGGTTTGGTTATTTACTCTCTTATTTTTCGTAGCCTGGTTCTCTTGGAAAAGGTATCTCATGTGTATTAATTCTATTTTTTCCTGTGCTGCGCTCATCATTATGCATTTTTACCTTTACTAAAATTCACCGAATATCAAGTTAAAATTTGCAATTTTTGAGGGAGAGGGATAAGTGAACTACTCGACGAGCTTTTGAAATGAAACCCTAATCCCCTATACTGATGAGCTTGGATTCAGATTGAATTCTATCAATCAGTCTGATAGCCCTATTTAGATCTGGGGCCTCGCCCTCCCCAAATAGCAAATAGATAACTAAAATTCACCGATGGCAAGTTAAAAAAATGTGCAATTTTATGGGCCATGTTATTCCACTAACAGTAGCACCTACAGGTGCCCAAGTGTATGAGCTGATATGAAATATGGACATGTTTGTGTAGAGCGTGTTGAAGATCCCATCAATGTTTTCATTTTCCCTTAGCGTTTTCATGGTAGTTCATATATATAGAGTGTTATTAGTTGAAAGAAGTTATTAATTTATTGGTGAATATTGACATTTGCTCTATGGTAAAAAAGAGATTGTCTTTCATATCAATGAATTAAATGTGTTTCATTCTTTAGCCCATCTCTTGGGACATTAAAAACTTCCAATCTTCTAATGTTGGATGTTTGCAACATTTTGTAATGTTTTTCCAAAATGTAAGTTGTCTTTGATTCCTGTTGGCAAAAATTTATTTTTGAAGCGACAATATTGTGAAGCTTTGCAACGGTACTCAATTATAGTTCCCACATACAATGACTAACAAGGGTAGCCATGTCAAATTGCCAAGATGAATATATCAACCACCAAATGGGACTTGTGATTCTGTGGGAATGCTTCGAGTAATCAAGCTCAACTTCTAATAATAATTTGGGCTCTATGAAAATCTTTTTTTTATATATTGGAGAATGCAGCATAAGTTGTTTAAAAAAATAAGTTGAACAACATCAAAAATGCGAACCCCTACAGGAGGCAACCAATTACAAAAGATCAAACTGTACAGATCAGGCTGCTGTACATAACAAAATACAGTCAATCCATCACCAAAATTCTTAAACATCCTCCAAGAAAACAACCCTAGTTGCTGATTTTTCCAACTTTTTTAATCAGACTTTTTAGTTATCTGCAAGGTGCTTCATCTGCACTTTGAGCTCCCTCATTTGCATGGACAAGAAGTCCTCAATTGCTTGGAGAGTAGATTGCATGCCCTGATACATGGATGAGAAGTGTAAAAGAAAAGAGCAAAGTCTGTGACCAACAATTGATTGAGAAATTGTATTGTTATAGAAACATGAATAACATTTACTTTTCGTAATGTGCTTAATGATTATCTGCCGAAAGTTTCATGGATCACATTCTTAGATATCCCCGTCCCCATAAGAGCATGTTTCTAGGAAAGCTTAGAAGAGGACCAAGCAAGTTTTGTTAACTTTGACCCAAACGGCTTTAACAAATTTGTAATTTCAGAAAGAATGTAAGATTGTCTGTTTATTTTTGCAAAAGGGGCACAAAAGTTTGATGTTCTTAATAAATTCAAACTTCTCAGCTATTGGACATTTGTAATAAAGCAATCTTCATGTCAATAACTGAGTACCATGTTCAGCTTTTGAGTGCCAGATGTAGCTACAGAGACAAAGCCAGTTGCTTTCAGCAAAATTACATTTCCTTATCATGTTCGACCAGTTTTGATTAGGCATGATACACAGAAGGTGGAGGGAAGAATCTCTAAGAGGAGACTGATCAAAATGGGAATCATTAGGCCATCTTCAATCTTTGATAAAATTGCATGGGACTCTAGATGGCATCTTGATCAACTGATTGTCATTAACCAACAAAGTAATGATAACGATGATTTGTTTCCCAGCTAAAATGCATTTGTTAGGATTGGCCAAGGAAACTAAACCATCATTACAGGATTTGCTAGAGCTAAGGGAAGGTGGTTACTAGTAACCATATTGAGAACTTGGAACAATTTAGCATTCCATAACTCAGTGTGACATTTGTACTTCATAGTATCATCTTGTTAAGTAGTGTGTGTATGTTTCATTGTCGTTATAGAGTTGCATTTCTTACATTGACAATCTAAGGCTACAAATCTTTTTGGAACAACCAAGGATATATAATTTCAATTTATGGTGATTATACCTTTTATTGCCATCCCTTTTAGTAGGGATATAGACCACTAATGATAAAAATAAAAATAAAAAATCATGTTTTCCGATGGGTGCTTTGTTATAGCACGAAGGTATGATTAAAGGGAAGGTTGATGCTTATAACAATGAAGCCTTACGGAGAAGGGTGCTTTGCTCAAACAAGGAAGATTTCAAGTGTTCAAATTGTCAACTTAAAAGAAGCAATTCTTTTCAATCATTTATTAAAAAGAAAAACATTTGTGCGGCTAGAGCATCATTCATAAAATTGTTAAGCAAATAACTCTGTAAAACTGGAAATGTTTCAATATTGGTAACTGCATGGAATAATTATAATAATGGAGAAAAAATGTTAATGGGAATAATATAATCCCAACTTTTCAAGTGTTAGAGCAAAATTTCTAAGTTTGCAAGTTGCTTATCTTTATAATTTTAAAGTTTACAAAATAACTTTTGCAATGTGACTCGGTTCTCTTTAGAGGGAACAATCTTGTTATGAGACGCTGTCACAAATTTGTTGGGGGTTTTTGTCTTTGAGATTGACTTTTGTCATGGGTTATATTTGAGAGAACCTATTGGTATTCAACAGCCTTTAACAAGGATGGAATATTTTTAATTGTTCGGGGTCTTGATAAATTTAATATATGCGTGATGCTGTGATTACTAGGTGGGGGTTGTTACCACGAACATAATGGTTTATTCTACATTGATTGTTTTGCTGCATGTTTTTGAGAATGTCTAATTGCCATGTTGTAGTATACACTAGCAATCGCATGTGTACAATGCAATGTGAATGCCGAATGGTATATGTTATTTAATTTAGAAGGATAGTTATTACTTTTGTAGTTGATGTTGATAAAAGGGTGTGATTGATTTTGTAAGTGTAGGAATATAGATGAATCATTACATTTAAAGGTTCTATTCTACATTTCAAATTTGTTACAAATTTGTACTTATACATTTGCAAATCTTATACCATGAGTGGTAGCGTTTTGTGGACTATTTTATTTACTAAACATGAAGACTTGATGCCTAGGCTCAATTTTCAAACAAACCTCCTTCTACATTGAAATTTGCTCTTATTGATCACTATCTCCTATAAACCATCAATCCTTGCTGTTAAACATTTTATAATAGATCTAGTTGTGTATGTGAGGAGCCTTGCTCTTCAATTAGAAATGAAATCTCAACAATGAACCATGCCTAATCTTGATCAAGATGAACTCATTCATACTTCTATGCTTTTTAGCATATCATGCTCAAAAGACTCATCACACCTTTTATCATACCATGTATTATCAAACATATTAAGCCAATTCTCTTCTAGGTCTGTACTTGAGTAGCAAAAGGTGACTAGTCCTGATTTTGAAGATTTTCCACTACTATACAACATAGACAGTTCTTATTAAACCCCCAGGTATATCTCAAGACTCATTCACTCTATATTTTAATGATTCAATTCACAATTCAAAATCAAGGTTCTGTCACACAGTCCTTTATCATGTTTTCATCTACCTTCTCTTGTATCCATCTCTGTCTTTTCTATCCTTCTAACCATTTCTGATCACAAGATTGGTTTTAATACATAAGACTCTATAATGAACCAAGTATCTTTCACTATAAATGTTCTTCCACCAATTCTACACCATGAATCCTCTAATACGGTCCTTTAGCTATAAGTCCCCAAAATGATGAGTCTCAAGAGTAGCTTTCTAGATATCTTTTCAGGAGCCTTATAAACATGGATAAACAATACTTAAGTTCTTTCGATAGATCTCACACTAAACCAAAGAATGACAGTCTTGAAGTTAGCTTAATTCAAGATTGTCATAGCAGTTTGACCAAAGAAACTTCACTTACCCTTTTAAAGCCTATGAACTCCTTGATAATCGATCTATAACATGATCTACACCTTCATAACCCCTTGAAGCGTCATCCTTTGCAAACTGGCATCGAATTCCTCAAGTTATTGTCATTGTTTAATCTACCACAAACCTGCAAACTTCTACAATCGATAACTCCCTGCACACATACCTCTTAGCTTTGAAATTTAACAGATCTTGTATGACCCTTCAAAGAACACGTGTTCCAAATTTCAGCTAATTTGGTTTCACAAAACAAAAGTTACATCGATTTTCCCATTCAGTTATTTCGTCAAACAATTCGCGTGCATTTGCAGAAAATTTCTGTCATTAATATCTTTACCTATACTTGGAATTAAAAGTTGAAATTTTGTGTGCTTAGACGTTTGTATATGACAGAGATTCCCTGAAATTTTCAGCTTGATTGGATGAATAAATCTCTCAAACTTTGATGCCCTAGTTTCCAACCCGTATACAAACAAACAACTATAAAAGTTAAAAAACAAATGTTCACAACCTAAATTAAATTTGTATTATTATTCATTGAACATCATCAGTACATACTATCTTCATACTCAAAAAACACTTACATGCTCTTCTTGTACGAACATTCATATAGAAACTTGACTTTCTATGTTTTAACCTTCCTTATCTTACCCCTTCATTCACTCAACAACCTCCTAAAAGGACTCACCTAATCAAATCTTGTTCAAACAACTTGCTAATCATGAAATTGCGATAAATATCCCCCTACAACTTCTTAGGAGCTCATCCAACTCCTTATCCATATGATGTTATGACCCAATATGGCCTTATTTACTCTATATCACCCTTTTATTTAGTCAAACTGACTCTTTACTAGCTCAATCCACCTATTTACAATACTTCAAGGTGGTTTCATAACATGGAAATACATAAGCATGTTTACAATGACCTTGGAGGTAATTTTCATCCCTTGACACACTACACACTCAAGTTTGAGGCCTACAAAGGCCATTACAAAGTTTAAATTTTCAAATAATGTGTTGTGGAGGGAAAACATAAAACCTCCATTCAAATAATGAGATTTTGACCTAAAACACATCCAAAACACTTGCATTTGTCTTCTTTATCACCTCCTAGATCCATTGAATGAGTTTTGCTCCCATGCTCCCGCATCAAGACTTCCGTACATTTGTAGATTTTATATCATGAGTGGTAGCCTTTTGTGGCCATTTTTTTGGCACTAAACATGAATACATTTGATATCGCCGGATAATTAATTACTTTTGTAGTTGATGTGGTTTGCAATTATTTGGGAGAAATTGTGTTAGTGTTGCAACGTGTTTGAGACGGTGGTTGCATTGGTTGTTTGGTTAGTTTTTTGTTGAAAAACCTCTTTTGTACCATTGATAACATGTTGATAAAGGGTGTGATTGATAATCCTCTGTCATCCATAGACTCTTACCCGCGCAATTAAGTATTGCAATGTTTGTAGTGTGAATTCAAATTTGATTCCATAACAAAACTTTGCAGCTAGTTCAAATGCTTCAGCTCCACCTCGTATATCTGAAAGAGTTATCATTGATAGATTTGCATCTTCTGCTTCTGCTACCAATTTTCGAATGTATCCACACTTTGATGCAAGAGGAAACTTCATTAAACATAGATCATAACTAGTCAGAAAATTATTCGGTTAATTAGAGAACCAGAATAGATATCTTCAAATGACTTTGCAAAGTTCAAGATCAAACCATGGTCTAATCTTCCAAGCAATTGTACAATTCCAACACAAATCAAACATAAAGTTTTGAAGGGTTCCGAAAGTACTTACTATACCAACGATGCATATCCAAATGTCTCCACTAAAACATTTATGCAAAAACAAAAATCTTAAATGTACCTTGTGCAAAGAAAATTTGGCCCTTGTAGCTTGAACACGGTGACATCACTTGGGATCTCCTGGTAAAAAATCGTATCTAGACCCATAAAAAATGCAATCAATTAGTAGTATTGGATAAACCATAAAAATTCTCAAAAATGATGTCATTATCTACCTCTATATAAAGATTTTCCTCTGCTTACTAGACAATATGGATTGTTGTCATGAACAGATTAACACCCAGTGGTATTGATGCTAAAAAAAAACAAAGGATAATGATCCTTTAACAACTTAAAATGATGTACATCCGTGGACTGCAGCCTTGACCGATTTCACCCCTGATACATGTAAGAATGTATCAAGTTACTGAATGCACAAGGGAAGTTCATATTCTCCCAATTTATAACAAGTTAAATGCAAAAGAAATCATGAATGCTACCAAGAAAATATCTATCTGTATTAGTGATTAATACCAAAAACTCTTGTTTTATGAGTATGGCAATGCTCAACTCTTAGCCTTTACAATTAGTATTCATGTTGTTCACATGGGTTAAGTTTTCAAGACCATCTGTTGAATGCTCAGGAAAATGCCTACTTGTATGGAGAGTTAAGTGATCGGTATTAAAGAGATAGCCTTTCAATTTCAAAGATTTAAAAGCGAAAGACAGAATTCTTGTATGAACACCATTATTGAATTCAAAACTCTACTATTCTCTGTTGGTGCTAAATGTACCTTTTAGGTATCCCAACTTGTTGGGGTTTCCATAATGTATCGTTTTAGTTCCCAAGAGGTACCAAGCTTATATGATGAACCTTTGGACGTCATGTGTGTTCCTATCACGTAGGTACATCAATGGATTTCATATTAGAATTTTTTCATGCCCCTGGGCTATTTACTGCTTCTAGTGGGATCTATACTAGGCATGTTAAACTTGAAACATTTGGCCGGTTCTAGGAAATCAAAAGTCATCAATGTCTTCATATAATGGACATCTTGGCAGAACAAAGGATGCAGTTGTTGGAATTTGGTCTAAGAATTTGACGAAAAATAGAAGCTATCAAACCCTATTGGAAAAAGAGCCACTATAGACTAAAACTTGTTGAAACAGTTACAATTTTCACACCACCACCGTTCCAGTGAGTTTCCAAGATCGTCCATTTTCACTTTCTCAGATCGAAAAATTCTAAATTGTTGTACCTTCCACCAAGATATCACATTGGAATCCACTTATACTTAACATAAGCCGAAATCATGGTAGTCCATGAAATCACATTTCGCTCAGTCATTTCAGTCAAACACTTCGCGAGCATTCAAATGTAAGCTCCAAAAGAAAATTAACAAACATAAATCTTACCAACTGAAGCAAATTTGAGTTATTGTCCACAACTTCCTTCCTATCAGCTACTCTAGAAGAACAATTTCGTAATTGTATACATCATATTTCTCATTAAGCCTTGATGTTCTTGCATATAATAATTGAGAGGTAATAATGCAACTTGCCCTATGAAAATTAAATTTCTAGAGCTTGATTGTCTCGTATGCCATTGGATTTTGGCATTGTTCATGGAAGTCCGAATCATTGGCATTAGAAATCACCCTCCCCTATTCTTGCTCACCTTGTCCATTCCTGTTTGACACAGGGAACAATCCATAAAAAATATCTTTTCAAAAATTTCTTCGGAATCAAGGGATCACTCATTTCGTCAAACACTTCACGAGCATTCAAACGTAAACTCGAAATAAAATTAACAAACAAAAATATTACCAACTTGTTGGGTTTCAAATTGCACTTTGAAAGAAACCACAGTCAAGTCATCTAGGTATACAACAAGGCATTTCCCTTTCAAACTGCCAAAATCCAGGTCCATGGCCCTCTGAAAGGTAGCACCAGCATTTATGAGACCAAATGGCATCCTCTTGTAGGCAAAGGTGCCCCAAGGAGTAGTAAAAGTGGTCTTGTGTTGGTCTGCAGTACTTACCTCTACTTGATTATATCCCGAGAATCCATCCAGCATAGATAGCATCTCTGAGCCCGTGACAACTTGCAACACTTGATCCATCATGGGGAGAGGGTAGTTGTCCTTCAAAGAAGCCTGATTCAAATTCCTAAAGTCCACGTAGATCCGAATCTCACCATTTTTCTTCCTGACAGGCACAATATTGGCAATCCACATTGAGTGGTGAATGGGGAAGATGATCTTAGCCTTCAACAACTTCTGTACTTCTTGGAAAATTGTATCAACAATCTTTGGATTGTATTGCCTTTGCTTCTGCTTGAAAGGCTTGATCCCAAGCTTAAGAGGAATGAAATGTTGCATTTCTTTTGGTTGGAAAGCTTTAAGATTGTCATAAGAATAAGCCAGACATCAACATACCTCTTCAAAAGATTTACCACTTTCCCTTTCTCCTCTTGAGTGCAACATTTTCCGATGTTCACCATTTTGGGATCATCAACACTCCCAATATTTACTTTCTCAATTTCAGCAGGCATTGAGCTCCTTGGGAAGCTTTAGACTTCACATATCTATCATGTTTATCAAATAGATCCTCCAAACTCACCAACCCTTTAGGGATCTTGTTACCCTTAGTTTGATGCATCCATCTTGATCCATCTCTTCTTTGACATCTTCTTCATTAGATGACACACACTCTCTAGGCAGATTATCACTTCCCTCAAAGTACAACTGATCAAAATTGTCTCTAAGCTCCAAGAAAGATAGCAGGTGTTGGTCATCATTGAAGACTTGCCAATTATTTGCATTATCAGCACGCTGGGTCTATGAATCATCTCAATGGTGAATTTATCTTGAGAAAAGTTAGGATGAGGAATCAACAAGGACCCCAAACAACTAGAGAATCAGCTCCTTGGCACAACTTTAATGAAAAAGCCTCAAGGAATTCAATGGAATCCCAGACAAGATTCCTATAGTGCTTCAACCTTCTATTCTTTACTTGATAAAGATCTCGACCTGCATTACAATCAACTCTGCATCTCCACGAGCAAGAAGGTTCTTCACTCCCAATTCTTTTGCCATGTTTAAACCAAGAATGAGAGCCTCATACTCAGTTGTGTTATTGGTATTTTCAAAGTAAAGCTTAAAAGAGAAGGGGTGAATCTTCCCTTCTGGAGAGATCAATACCACACCAGCCCCAAAACCAGCTGAGGAGTAGCTGCCATCAAATTCCAAGGTCCAAATGCCATTGGGATCATGAATCACTCCTTTAGGCAGATTTGCTTCATCTTGTGACATGATCATGTAGTTACCATGCCCTATGTCTTCATAAAGTATTTGTGCTTTTGGATCATCTGTCTTTTGCACAATGTATTTAGTTTGTTTCTCAGGTAGTAGCTTCCTCATTTTTCCATTAATTGGGATAAGAGCATGTGACCAATCCATTTGGATTTCACCTCCTACATCCTTGTAAAAGTTCCTACTTAGCAACATGCCATATGAAGGCGGAATATCAAAGCAACCAAGATGGTGGCTAAGACCTTCTTCTCTAGAAAAGCAACAAAAGCTACTTGTGCATCCTTGATTCTCCCAACCAAAGGCACTTCTCTACTCTCCATGGAATAACAAGAACCAAAAGTGCGGGTTAGGGTTAGGCCCAAAGCATGAGCCACTTTGGCAGCATTACATTGTCTGATGCACCGGAGTCAATGACACAATTGCTCAGTTTATGGCCAGCTATGAGAAGAGTCACATAGAAAGGTTTGATTTTCTCATTGGGTGAAGTGACTGCAGCCACAAGGCATGTTTGAGGAGAGGAAGAGGGAGTGGGAAAAAGGCCTTTAGAAATATGAGATGGGGCTTTGGATTTGGAATTGACAAAGTTAACCATCTTGGCAAAGGCTTTTGGATGGGTTTGATAGAACTCTGCCTCTGAAATCTGAATCTTTGTTTTCTTAAGGTGGTCAATGATATCAAAAGGCCCAGAGGTGGATGGGGCATCACTACTAGGAGTAGGGAAACCTTTGGCTTATCAAACTTATCATTTTTAGGAATGGACGTGAAAGAAGCTTTGAAAGTAGAAGTAGAGGGAGAAGAATTTGTAGAACTCACCTTTTGTGTGGAAGCAGTGGGAATAGGAGCTCCTCTCCTTGCAACCACTGGAATAGTTGTAGGAAACTCCTTGGAATTTTTAGCAGGCTGCACCACTTTTTCCTTTTTTTGGTCTGCTCCCGAGTCATAACAACATATGACTCGCTATTCATCTCTGCTACTCTTTCCTCATAATCATCTTCATCGTCAATGCCTTCGGTGGTAAGGAAATGAACTTGAGCTCCACCAGGCTCCTCCAGTTCTTCATCAACTTCCTCTCCTTGTTCTTCATAGAGTTCATTCTCTTCTTCATCATCAGGCTCCAAAATCTCACAAGTTGCATTGACTGGCACATTGAGGGGTGGGCCTTCAATAGCCAATCTAGTATGAGGAGGAGGTAATCGGTTCCTTGGCTGAAAGTTCTTCCTTGGAATATCTTGGTAAGGAGCATGCTGAGCCAATTGCTTCTTGATGGCAATGAGATCATTTGCCAACCTCTGCACTAACTGATCAGAATTGGCTCTAGGGAAGAGGAAGAAGAAGGTGCTTTAGCTTTGGAAGGTTCTCTCTTCAGTTTACCAGACATGATTAAATCATCCTCAACACTGATTGCTAATCTCTGATCAACATCCAAAGTTGCCAAGTTAGCCCTTCTTAGTGCATAACTTACTTCAGGAAATTGAGCATTGAGGAAGAAACACTTTTGAATTTGATCAACAGGACGAGTGTTCTATGGAATCTTATGAATCAACTTGTTGAATTTTGCCACAAACTCCCTCATAGGCTCGAATGGCTCCTTCTTGATATGAGAGATTTTCTCCAGGAGAGCATGCACATCCTCAACAGGTTTGAAACATTGCTCAAACTGAGTTGTCATGGTATTCCAATCGGTGATGGTCCCAACAGGAAGATGATAAAACCAATCAACAACATTATCTTGTAGTGTTTCCACAAAGAGCCTGACAGAAACATCTTCATGTTCGACCCCAAGAATCCCACATGCAATAATGAAGGCTGCAATGTGTTCATTTGGATGTACTTTCCCATCTCCTCTGAATTTGGGAAAAAATTTCTGTTACCCCTAGGTAATTCATGCAATGGATGAGGAAGAGCAAGAGGCCCAACCCGTTGTCCCCAAGGCAAAGGTGCCACCATCCTTGGAAAGGTTGTCTGAAGAGGGAAGGCAACACCAACAAGCACCAAAGCACCTAGGTTAGGACTAACTTGATTATGAGGAATGCTATTCCCAAAATTTCTATCTCTGGTAGGAGGAGCGCTTGCAGACCGTGTCCTTCTACTTCTTCTTGATGAAGGGAGAGAGAAGCCTTGTTGCTCCAGGAGTTGGAAATGAGGATTAACAATTCCAAGAGCCTTTTTACTTCGTGTATAACGTAGAGTCGCCAGATCAAAGAAATGATCAAATTGTTGTTCTTTTAGAAGGGATAAGGAAATTTCCCCAACAGAGTTGCCAAAAACTGTTGGGTTTCAGATTTGCACTTTGAAAGAAACCACAGTCAAGGGGACAAACAAGTCCCTCCTCTTTAATGGGAGAGGTTCCCTTATTGAAAGCAAAAGGCAAAACCTATATACAAATATACAACTTTCATCAAAGTGTGGTTTTCTGATATCTAGAAATGTGCTTTATGCCAGGAAAATCATCAACACAAGAGGATAGAAGACTTAAGGAGGTGAGGGAGGCAGAAGAAGACAATACTTTCAAGGAAAGGAGATAGCAGAGAAAACCTTTATGCGTATTGAGCAAATGAAATACAGATTTGAACCATTCACGTTTATGACAGATACATTCCCGCAGACACAAAGTTCTCGAGATTACATTTACTAGAACACAAAGTTTCTTAGTATGTGAGAGATTAAATGATTCACATATCAGAGCAAAGAAAGAAAGAGAAAAACAGAGGAAGAAAGGGGAAAACTCCTGTATTGATTCCTTTCGATTGAAATTACAGTTCCAGAATATCAAAATTCCCACCCTTTAGTAATGAGCTAGGCTCTTACATTTATAGATGAAGCAAAGATACCTTAGAGAGAAGAGAAAGAGGGGGAAAATCCATTTTGAAAGCCCAACTGTCAATAATTAATTGCAGTCTTTCAAGTGTGGTTCTTCCCATCTTTTGGCGTATTGGAGATGGAATAAATGCAAAACAAACCAGAACTGATCTGTAAAGCGATTGGATTCCATGTTAGTGGCATGACAGATTTTTTAGATTTGCGCCCATCAAAACCAGCTAAAAAGAATATTTTATGTTTCCATGGCGAAATGACCAGATGCGTCGCGTGCAAGACCGTTCAAAACCATTTATAACTTTGAATTCGAGCCATTAGATCGGCCTTTGCAACTTCAAATACGGACCATCCACGTGTAAGAATGTGATTGGAGTGGGCGTTGGGGATTCTTCTTTTTATTTCTCCACGCGGGCTCACGGGTCTGCCATTTCCATCTGAACTTTTCACCAAAAGAACAAATTGCCGAAAATAACTCCCCAGCCCCGCCTTGACCCACCTTTTTGGAAATGGGAAGAAATTTCCCATCTGGTGATGACTAGACTTTAAAAAATGAGGGGAATTTTGGGGGTGACAACACAATCAAGAAAATTTGAGTTATTTTCCACAAATTCCTTCTCGTCAACTACTTTAGAAGAACAATTCCATAACTGTATACATCAGATTTCTCAGCAAACCTTGATGTTCTTGCATATAATAATTGAGAGGTAATAATGCAACTTAGCCTGCGAAAATTAAATTTCTAGAGCTTGATTGTTCGTATGCCGTTGGATTTTGGCATTGTTCATGGAAGTCTGAATCATTGGCATTGGAAATCACCCTCCCCTATTCTTGTTCACCTTGTCCATTCTGTTTGACACAAGGAACAATCCATAAAAAATAGATCTTTCATAAATTTCTTTGGAATCAAGGGATTCATGACCCTCCATACAAGTTGTTATATGGAAACACTTTGAAGAATCACAAAAATTAAGAACCACGCCAAATCGGCTTCCACTTCCATGGATCTCATGCAGATGCCCCATGATATTGCCGCTCTAGTCGTTGGACATATTCATGTTTGAGCAAAACATTATGGTGCAAAATTTGATTTAATTTGTCAAAAACGTCTAAATGCCCGTCAAATTTAGGCCTTTGGCATGAATGACAACAAGCTCTTTACCATAGGGAGAACACCTTTCGCGCAATAATTACGATTCTTTACCATATGGTCTAGGGTATTAGTGGATATCTATTGTTGACTTCAAAATTCCAATTATTGAACAAGCTTGCACAAGTGTTGATAATGGTTGATTGTGTTTGGCTATACACATGTTGATTTTAGTGGTTACTTACTAAATTCATCGTAGTCAATGTCATCTAATTAGTTCCAATAATTATCCAACATAATGTGTGACATTGTTGCGGCATCGTTCTAGTATATAGTGGTATCTACTTTAATGTAATTGACGTGTTTTGCAGTTCATAAAGTTAGTGAAATGGTTTTGGAAAATGTAGTGTATATTTTACTTGTCTATTGATGTTTTGAATCACAATTTACAATCCGCCATCAAGATGTAGGGTGTTTTGGATCACAACATACAATCAACTTCTATTTTGTCGAATGTGTTACCATCATTAGAAATGTAACACGTAACTCAAAAACACCTCACCAAGAATATCACTTACAATGACATTGACTTCAAAAGTAAATAATCCTATGGTGTCATCTTTGCGGCACTTTGCCATAAAAAGTAGTGACACAAAATTCTTTCAAATATCATATGTAAAATCTTGTTTTACATGATTGTTTGATAGTGTTATAACATTGCCATTACAATTAAAATACAAAAATATAAACAAGGTAAATATTAGTTAGGAAATATATTACATTTTGTTTATATAAACAAACATTATATTAATTTTTTTTAAATAAACGTGAATAAGCAAAGAGTGTATTGAAGGTGTCGATTTGGAGATACTTGCTAACTAAAAGTTGGCTCATCTTCCCACTACTACAAAGTGTAACTTGTGCCACATATTGGGTAGAACTTGCACCCCCACAAGTTTTTTTGTTTTTAAAATTTATTTGAGACATAAAACCAACACAAAATTGTTCCTCATTTCTTTGACATTGTGCCACCAAATTTATGTGACTTTAGGAACATTGATTTGACTTATGTGTTGCCATTTTTTTAATGGATTCTAATAAAGAAAACCAAAATGAAATGTCCCAATTGAGAGATTTATATAGAGAGGATAAAATCTACAAAGCCAATCTTATAATATATTAGTATTTGTGATGTTTGTTAGTAAATTAAATGATTTTAAATTCAAATATTTATTATTTTAAGTTGAAGGTGGGGTTTAGATTTTATGGGTCAAGGTTTAGGGTTCAACATTTGTGCATACATTCGATTATGAGCTGCACAATATGTAAAAACAATGTGTACATACATTCGATTAGGTAAGGTATCGTGAAGAAGGCTATTGTTCCTATTTTAATGCATATGAGTTGAAAACGGACCAACCATGTATGCCTACACAAAGTGCAAGGGAAACCTATCATGGTCTAAATGCATAGATATTTTGGTGGTCTATTAAATCTATTTGCAAATGTCACTTGTATAAAAGTCTACTCACACACACACATCATAATACACTATATCAGGTAATCTAATGTCAAATAGGGCTCAATTGACACCAATTGGCTCAATGGGATTTATAAATGGGCCAGTTGAGCTCAAACCAACCAATTATTATAATCTAATGTAAATTGGGGCTTGGTTGACCCAATTATGTATCCCATTGAATCAATTTGGCAATTGGTTTTATACGGTACACAAACATGTCCAAATGCTCCCAAACCAACCAAATGTAATAATTAGTGTCAATCGGGACTTAATTTGATACGGGAGCATAGGTTCAAAACCAATCAAGTGACAGGTTGTCATATGGTTTAAGAGTGATCAATGCATGTTTTGCCTCCATTTTGTAGCTTGTTTGAATTCAAATCACATGTAAATGGTAATGGTAAAGGTGAATGAGTGCTTGTAAGAGAGTTGTAAGGGTAATTTTGACCTGGTAAAGAAGGATTATAAGCTAAATAAGGCGGCCATGTCAATCGTGTAAGATTTGTTGTGAATGAGCTCATGAGGTGTTTTAAGATGATATTTATCATATGTTCATGTTTAGTGTGTGGCCGAGTCAATTTAGGAGTGTTGAGCTTTTTTAGGTTAGTTGAGTGACTTTAGGAGAGGATTTTGATGAGCTAAATATAGGAAAACAATAGTTTATTCATAATTCCATGAGAATTCTCAGTATGTACAAATGATTTATGACAAGAATAATTCAATTGTGTGAAGTTTGAAGTAATTTTATTGAATTTTGTTCATGTTTTCTCAAAATTGTCATGTTGTCAATGACAAGACAACAAGTTTGATTTTGACAAAGCAGCAATCAAGAGCAATTCCGCACCTTTGTGAAGGCTTAGACACTTCAACAAGGCCAAAATATTTTATTTGAGGTTTTGACACCCATTTTTGTTATCTTTAAGCCTACTTATGTGTTTTTGGCCTCAAACTAGGGCAAGGGATTTTTATGTTTCCACAGGTCAAAACTCTCCAAATGTTGTATTCTTAATGATTATAGGTGTATAGTAAATTGTGCAAAGTTTCATACCTAGTCCACACGTGCAGTGCCTTTTTCATCAAACCCTTGCTTTGTAAGCTTTTATATGGCAATATGACTATGTTTTCTTGAAATTTCTAGTGGTTTCTGAGAAATAAATGAAAGGTGATTGTTTAGACATGTTAGAAATGTCCATTTATACCTTCCCTATCAATCTTAAGGCATGACCAATCCATTTGATCTCTCTTGTTACAAAACAATCATTGAAATCGGAGCCCATTAGATCAGTAACAACTATAATTTCACATGTTCCATACAAAGGAACCCTACTTGATTTTTTCATATGTTTAATAAGGGCTAAAAGGGTATCCAAATCAGGTCTTATATCTCCATTATCAGTGTATGAAGGGAGTTATCATAGAATAGGTATCTCAAACAAGCTACAAGCTCTTAAACCACTTACAAAGCAAGTACATATTAAACTCGATCACAAATCTATTTTCCATGCATGGACAAGTTTGGTATAGTGAATTTAAGCATGGTTGTGTGGTCGCAAACCATGGTGAATCTCTATAAGTCTTCCAATCAAGATTTGGTCTTTCTCTAGGCGTAGATTGTGCTAGTATGAGATTGAATTGTTTAGTTCATTGCATGGACATATCAAGTTGAGGTCATATGATCTAGTGCATGAGTCTCGAGAAATATCTATTGTCATATTAAAGGTCCATGAAGGTTAGAAATCATGTGAACAATGAAGGCATGATAGGTTGTAAGCAAGTGTTTAAGGTAAATAGTCAAGTTGATATGAGTAAGGATGAGTTAGGAAGCCATCATTTGTGGTATCGAGTAAGGTTCTCTTGGACTGATATTTGTATTAATGTTAATGTGGAGAAAGTTTATGGTCGCTAGGAATACATAGAGGTTAAATCTCTTGGAAAGAAATATAAGCTTGTATGAATGCGAGTAGCATCAAGGAGAAGATAATAAGAAAAGAAGACAGAGGTGAACTCTTAGAGTGCTTTGAGATAAAGAAGAATGTGAAAAAGGAACCCCTGAGGCCATGAAGGATTGAGAGAAGAAGAAGACAAGGCTCGTAAAGAGTAAGAGATGGTGGAGACAACCACTCACAAGGCACAAGGCACACGGTGAGAGGTTATTATATTTTGGTTGAAACATTATTACATGTAGAAGTTCATTGAGGCATTGAGCATGGAGATCAAAATACTAGGGTGTAATAGACCTAGGTGGATATCGGAGGATTTACAATAGACCAAGCAAGGAGAGAAGCTTGGTTGAGATAATTGCGAAGTAGAGGTACCAAAAGACTTAGGAGGTAGCTTAGGCACGGTGTCTAGTTAGGAAGTGACAGAGTACTTAAAGAAGAGGAAGTATAAAATTTAGAGGGCATACATAATGAGAGAGATGAAGGGCTTGATAAGAGGAAGTTTTCACAAGAAGATAATTGGAGATGTCCAAGAGAGCAAGTTGGACATAGAAAAAGAAACAAATGAGATAAGAGAGGTTGGACTATGATGGAGTGCTACAAGAAGAGGAAAGACAAAATAATGGTTGGAAGATGAAAAAGAGATTCAAATGGCCTATAGAGAAATTGATTACAAGGAGAATAAGGTATAGATTGGTTGTCTTCATAAAGGAAGTATTATGGTGCAAAATTTGATTTAATTTGTCAAAACGCCTAAATGCCCGTCAAATTTAGGCCATTGGCATGAATGACAACAAGATCTTTACCATAGGGAGAACGCCTTTCAGCGCAATAATAATAATTCTTGCTACCATATGGTCTAGGGTATTAGTGGATATCTATTGTTGACTTCAAAATTCCAATTATTGAACAAGCTTGCACAAGTGTTGATAATGGTTGATTGTGTTTGGTTATACACATGTTGATTTTAGTGTGTTACTTACTAAATTCATCTTAGTCAATGTCATCTAATTAGTTCCAATAATTATCCAACATAATGTGTGACATTGTTGCGGCATCGTTCTAGTATATAGTGGTATCTACTTTAATGTAATTGACATGTTTGCAGTTCATAAAGTTAGTGAAATGGTTTTGGAAAATGTAGTGTATATTTTACTTGTCATTGATGTTTTGAATCACAACTTACAATCCACCATCAAGATGTAGGGTGTTTTGGATCACAACATACAATCAACTTCTATTTTGTCGAATGTGTTACCATCATTAGAAATGTAACACGTAACTCAAAAAACTCCTCACCAAGAATATCACTTACAATGACATTGACTTCAAAAGTAAATAATCCTATGGTGTCATCTTTGCGGCACTTTGCCATAAAAAGTAGTGACACAAAATTCTTTCAAATATCATATGTAAAATCTTGTTTTACATGATTGTTTGATAGTGTTATAACATTGCCATTACAATTAAAATACAAAAATATAAACAAGGTAAATATTAGTTAGGAAATATATTACATTTTGTTTATATACACAAACATTATATTAATTTTTTTTTAAATAAACGTGAATAAGCAAAGAGTGTATCAAGAAGGTGTCGATTTGGAGATACTTGCTAACTAAAAGTTGGCTCATCTTCCCACTACTACAAAGTGTAACTTGTGCCACATATTGGGTAGAACTTGCACCGCCACAAGTTTTTTTGTTTTTAAAATTTATTTGAGAATAAAACCAACACAAAATTGTTCCTCATTTCTTTGACATTGTGCCACCAAATTTATGTGACTTTAGGCACATTGATTTGACTTATGTGTTGCCCTTTTTTAATGGATTCTAATAAAGAAAACCAAAATGAAATGTCCCAATTGAGAGATTTATATAGAGAGGATAAAATCTACAAAGCCAATCTTATAATATATTAGTATTTTTGATGTTTGTTAGTAAATTAAATGATTTTAAATTCAAATATTTATTATTTTAAGTTGAAGGTGGGGTTTTAGATTTTATGGGTCAAGGTTTAGGGGTTCAACATTTGTGCATACATTTGGTTATGAGCTGCACAATATGTAAAAAACAATGTGTACATACATTCAAAGATTAGGTAAGGTATCGTGAAGAAGGCTATTGTTCCTATTTTAATGCATATGAGTTGAAAACGGGACCAACCATGTATGCCTACACAAAGTGCAAGGGAAACCTATCATGGTCTAAATGCATATGAGTTCAAAAGGACCATGTATGCCTACACAAAGTGCAAGGGAAACCTATCATTTCAAGAAAGTACATAATCATTATGATGGTGGTTGCAAAGAAAGTTTAAGAAATCAGTCCATTACACCCGTAAGAGAGCAAGTTGATAGAAACGTGATGGAAGATTGGTATAGAGCATCAAGGGAGATGATGAAGAGTCCACCTAAGGACAAAATAGTTGAAGAGATCATAAACGGTACTACACATACAAGGAACAAAAGTGAAAGAGAAGGACAAGAAAAGGTTAGAGGTTCTTGAATAAGGGTAGCATATGACAAGCCTTGAACAAAAATGAGGTACAAAGGTTGAAAGGAAAGAAGACCATGACGAATATGAGATGAGAATAGTAAGAATATCATCTCATTCTAGACTAGAAGCAAGATGGGATAGTGAAGAACTCCAAGACTACAAGAATCCCGACACAATGGTGAGAAAATTATGGCAAAGGAAGAAATCTTAGTTGATCTTCATTCCATGAAAACTATGGTGAAGTGGAGCCCAAAAGTATTTGGGTAAAATGATCGGGGTAAAGGTAAATCATATTTTATATGCATTCTCTTATTTAATCTCCATGAGAAGATAGTAATATGAGGAGAAAAGAGGCTTAGATCAACATATATTCAAAGTAGTTGGAAAAGTCACGAGTTCAAGAAAACAAGAATCCTTTAAGGTTGTTTTCAATAGTTATAAAAGAAGATTGTATGTGCATGTGTTAAGAGGTCATGAAGAATGAAATACTAAAAGATTAAAGTTCTTAACAGCTCATCCATGCAAGCAATTTGTGTTAGTAGTGTCGGTGGTAGAGAGTTTTAGTTTGAAGCAAGTATTATCTCGAAGTATGGATACATGAGAGAGAAATATCTCTTATTTGTAATATCAGTTTTTAGTTTGTTAAGAAAAAGGGAGTAGACAATGTAGTGAATGAAACAAATTTTCAAGAGAAAGTAAAAGTGTGGCCATCACAAACATTTGGTGAGATTCCAAAGTCTCCATATTATATGTCTAATCCTCTTATGAGTGATGAATGTGCATGTGTGATGAGTAGTAAGTCTCAAGTTATGGAGAGAGAATCTCTTGAGGGAGTTGAAACTAAGAAGTTGATAAGAGAGGAAGGTAAAAACATGCGAGTTGGATGATAAGTCCGAGTTAGAAGAATTTATAGCATGCTTAGAGAAGAAAAATGCACCTACGAAGACAAGAATACATTAAGAATGTCGAGACATTCACAAAGGGTTTAGAGTATACCAAAACACCAAAGAAGTAAAAGATAAAACAATATATATGAGGTAGATCTCAATCCAAGAACAAGTTTCTAGAGTCACGAAGAAGAAAGATTTAGATGACAACCTAGGAAATCTTCTTTGTGGCATTAAAATAGAGTTAATAAGGATAAACAACAATCGAAAAAATCAGATTTGAGAAAGGTCAATCAAGTATTCAAAAACATGTTTGTTTTCTTAGAAGTTGAAGGTCAAGAACAGGTAAGAAAATCACTAGAGAACTCAAGTAGTCATCAAGAAAGTCTAAGCCAAAATAGGGGCAAAGTAAGCTGATTGAAAAAACTTAAATGTAGAGTTGGTTGAGAATGTTGTTGGTTTGAAGATACTTGAAAATGACAAATAGACAAGAAATGGTCTTGGTATGGACAATAAAGAAGGAAATTTTGTCTTAAATGCAAGCAAGAACGAAGAGGAATGAATAAGTCTAGTAGAGGATGAGAATGGACATCTAGAAGTCCATTATGACAAAGGAGCTTGTGAGAACACCAAAAAATGGAACCGTGCAAAGGAGTTGAGAAAAGAGGATAGTGAAGAAGTGTTTTTCTTTAATATGTTTGTTGCATGTGCAAGTACAATTGGAAAAGGAACAAGATTGTCAAGAAAGAATATTGCCCACTTGAAGAGCATGAAAAAAATCAATTCTTATCATTCAAGAGAAGACCATGAGATCCAGATCAACATTGAGATCAAGAATTTTTGGACAAGAAAAAGAAAAGAAAGATGAAAAAATAAGTGACAAATATGGAGACATCATAAACATCAAAGTGACAAGACCAGGACATAACAAGAAAAGATGAAAATTCATGAGTAAGAGCCCATGAAAAGTTTCAAGTGTTGTAACTGATGCATGAGCATATGATCAAAACCAATCAAGTGACAAAGTTGTCATATGGCTTAAGAGTGATCAATGTGTGTTTTCCCTCCATTTTGTAGCTTGTTTGAATTCAAAGTGCATGTAAATGGTAACAGTAAAGGTGAATGATTGCTTGTAAGAGAGTTGTAAGGGTAATTTTGAATTGTCAAAGAAGGATTATAAGCTAAATAAGGATATGAAGACCATGTCATTATGTAAGAGTTGTTGTGAACGAGATCATGAGGTGTTTTAGGATGATATTTATTATATTTCCATGTTTAGTGTGTGGTTGAGTCAATTTAGGAGTTGTTGAGCTTCTTTAGGGTTAGTTGAGTGACTTTAGGAGAGGATTTTGATGAGCTAAACATAGAAAAACAATCTTTTCCTCACAATTCCACAAGAATTATGAATGTACAAATAATGTATGACAAGAACAATTCAATTGTGTGAAGTTTGAAGTAATTTTATTGAATTTTTTCATGTTTTCTCAAAATTGACATGTTGCCAATGATAAGACAACAAGTTTGATTTTGACAACAACAATCTAGAGCAATCCCTTCACCTCTATGAAGGTTTAGACACTTCAACAAGGTCAAAACATGGTTAAGATTTTTTTAATTTTTTTTGAATACTTTTGACTGGAGCTATGAACGGACGGTTACGAGACCACACCCATACAATACAAAAAAAAAAAAAAAGTACGAAAACCCAAGTATGAACATTCGAGGACCCCAGTGAGGTGGGAAGAAGATACAGAGGAGCCAACCAAAATCCAAGACAGATCCTGGAAAACAAACCCAAAGCGACCAAACGAGAAGAAAAGAAGGAGAAGTGAACACCAGGCCCGCGTCACCTGACATCAGCGATATGGGACATCCCCAAAATTGTTATCTGCCACCACCGCCAGCCACGACGTGAGCCGCTCCACCAACTGTGCCACCGACACGTCGAGAAGAAAAAGAAAATATGCCCTGATGCAATCCCACGGTTCATTAAGATTGTCGATAACAAAATGCAGAGGAAAGAAGGCTTCAGATATATCCAAGGGTGGTAACAGGTGAGGATCCGGATGACCATGCCAAAGAATGGTGTTCACATTTTCTGCATAATGGAGCAATTCTTTGTATTTTTCGTCCAGCCATTGAATCCCCGCCCAGGACCAATTACCATTTTGTCCACCTCCTCGACCGCCTCTATGGACTGGGTAGATAAGGTCTTCAGTGACATTAGCAGGAACTGTATGGATGAGAAGATAGAAGGAGACACGCGCTGCTGCAATATCGGAATTGGTACGCACCCGGTGCGAGTCATGCAAATAGGACTCGCCCAACACATTCTCAATTGCTTCAGCTTCGCGGGTGGAAGAATAACATAAGATATCAAAAATATGCCAGTGAGAAATGGCTAAGGTGAGGACCATCTCCATCTATTCGCCACAAAGCGAAATGAAGGGAAAAACGAGGAACGCCATTGAACACAAGTTGAAAAAAATTGGGAAAAAAAAAAGGGATGAAAAAGACGAAATCCGACTTAAAAGATTTTCCATGAGACACCATTAATTTTGAGGAAAAAGGCCATTACTCCCTTCATGTGAAATAATTTCAAGTAGGTCGTGCCAATCTGTTGAATTACATGAAATGATAGAGGCCATCCAGCTCATCAATGGCAGTATAAGCATGCAGATTGGCGGCGTGATTTGCTTCATGATAGATGTGATTAATACTCTAGATTTTTAATTTGCCTAACCAAAATTAAATATTAGATGTGTAAAAATTGGGATGCCAAGAAAGGGTAGAACCCTTGGCAATTGCGTGAACTATGACTTGCGAGTCACCTTCCACCAGAAGAGAATCACAACCCTTGGAAACTGCTAATTTGACACCTTCCATGAGAGCTTGAGCTTCTGCTAAATTACAGGTGCCATCTCTAAGCCGGAAGGAACCCACCACTATGATATCCCCATTCTCATTTCTCACAACACACCCGCCCCTGATTTACCCGGGTTACCTCTAGAGGCCCCATCAAAGTTGAGTTTGCAAAATCTAGGGGGGGTGGACTCCATTTCGTATTTCTCCTTTTGAGGATTTTTTCAATTTGGGAAAGGCCTTGGCGCATAATGAACCGAGGGGGAATTTTTACTAAAGGCCAAGCTTTTCTGATCTCAACGTCTCACAAGGTGAAATTGGGATTATTAGAGCTATGAGTGCTAACATTCTCCGATATGGCCACTTCCAGCTTACTGATGAAGGTCGGAAACCCCGAGGCCTCCTCCCGAAGATTCTGATGTTGCGCTCCCACCATATATGCCAAATCAAAAGGAAAGGCGTGATGCTCCAAATAGAACTGAAAGTGCCTTTGCCCCCCAGCCTAGGCCAAGCCATTAAATTTCGGCAATATTCCTGAGGGGCCCAAGCTATGCTCAACTTACAAGTTAACCAATTCCATCCCTGAACCGCAAAGGGGCAAAATAACAAGGATCGATATCTTCCTCTGTATTTTCACAAAGGACACATTTAGATGGTCCAACATAGCCCCAAAATTTTATTCTTTGTTGAGTGAAAATATTCCCTTTAATCACTAACCATCCGAAGATAGCCGCCTTGAAGGATCTTGGGGCTCAACATCTGTCTAGCTTGGAGCCCTATTTCTAGATGAGGAAATCAATTTAGCATAGCCCGCTTTGACTGAATACGAACCAGAGGGGGTGCCTAACCATAACAGGTTATCCTCCTGAGCCTTACAAGCAATATTTCTAGGAAAAAGGGACTCCCTGAAATCCTTCGCTTCTTGATCGGACAAGTCGAGAGAAGAAGGATCCTTCCAAAACAAAGAGGGGGAGCCATCTGGAGCCGTGTCTCCGTAATTAGCCACTTTATTGCCCCAAGCGACCTTAGTGATCTGCATATCACGGTTTAAATTTTGATTTAGGTAAAGAGGCTCGAACCCGTTCCAGATGTCCTCCTAGAAATTAGCCATTTGCCCATTACCAATTTTCCAAGAAACATGATCCACTATTAGATGCCTGCATTTGGTAAGAAAATTCCAAATGTGTGACCCCTTAGGAAGCTCGACACTAGATAGAAGAAGCTCTAGATGACCAACTCCCAAATATTTATGAGAAAGAACTTGAAAACCATCTTTTTAGGATCGTAATGAAATTCTAAAAATTATTTTTCCAAGGGCTATATTCTAAAGATCCATATCAATGATTCCCAACCCTCCCAATTTATTCAGGAGCTTAATATTTTCCCATTTCACCAGATGAAACTTGTGCTCCTCATGATTACCTTTCCATAAGAAGGTTCTGACAATTTTCTCTATTTTTCCAAGGACAAGTTTAGGAATCTTCATCATGGAGAGCATGTAAATAGGGAGGGCGCACAAAACCGATCTAATAAGGAAAGTTACGCTAGTAAGGGTGAGCCATTTTCCTTTCCAAGATTACTGATCTCGAACAAGTGAACAAATCAAGTCATCCCAAAGAGAGGCTCTGCCCGCCCCAGAGAATAGGGGAATACCGAGATACTTATGGGGGAGAGAGCCGAGCTCAAAACCTAAAACAACTCAAATTATCCTCTACAGCGAATATAAACATTAAAGTAGAAAATTACAGATTTGTGGAAGTTGATTACACGACCGATTGCTTTGGAATATGTAAGGATATTACTTGTATAAATCAAAACATATACATAGAATAACATGAGAGAACACAAAAATATAGATAAATGATGACAATATGCTCATATAATAGCTTTTCCACTTCGAGGGGCAACCTCCAATACCACTTCGAGGGGTAACCTCCAAACCATACAATAACACTCCAATACTCAATATCATGATTAACTATAACCTTCTAACCCCTATATATACCATTCTAACCTATGGCCAATACTGAGGCCGACCTCCTAAGCATAATAAATCATAAATGAATGATATAATAAGATAAGGGGATGTGTGCCACATGTCGGCATCTCCATCAATACATATACATCATAACATCCTTTCCCTAGGTGCATAACATTCCTTCCCTCCTTGACATGTTTCGTCCCCGAAACATAAGAAGAAACCATGTAATGAGTGTGTTGTAAATTTTTACACACTTTGCGCCATGATCGATCATCCATCCATATGTGATCCTGGTAGATGATACATATCTGAACTAATATCCATATTCCATTGTGCTACTCTGATTCCATTCGTGACCATAGTTTATCATCCTTGGATTCCATGCATAACCAACATAAGGATTCAATGCATAACCATAATAAGGATTCCATGTATAACCATAATAAGGATAACCATAATAAGGATTCCATGCTTCATAATTGTTGCTCCATTGATCCCCTATATAAATAAAGTGATTATTCCTCCAATTACCTGTATATCTATATTGGTTGGAAATATGATGTGCCCTGGGATATCTCCATGATTTTTTTCTCTCATGTTGACGTGGATTTCCATATGTTGCAGTTGTAGTATCCTCAACCTTATCAACATGTTTCTGAACTTTCTTTTCTTCTTCCACCTTTGCATTTGATATTTTCTTTTTCTCTTGAGTAGATGAATCATCATTTCCTTCTTTTTCTTCATGTTCCTCTTTTGAATCATCCTTATTCCCTTCTTCTCCATATTCTAAATCATCCTCATGGTCTATATTGACTTTTCTTTGATTTCCATTAAGCCTAATATCCTGTAAAGTGACCTTCTTCTTTTTGTACCAAATCTTCATAAACTTATTTTTCATATTAATATTAATTGTCCCCAATGTCTCTAACCAAGGATACCCAAGAACAATATCCAAACCATCCATATATAAGGCAAAAAAATCTGAATGTAAAGTATATTTGTCCATAGTAAGTTTTAAATCTTCAAAAACTTGAATTTTCTTACCATTCACTTGAGCTTCTTTGATATTACTTTCTTGAATATGTAGATGTTGAGCCATATCCTTGTTGATGAAGTTAAACTTGCTGTTAAGGTTTATGGAAACAATTATATTATTCCTTTGAATGCATCCATGAAACTGAAATATGGTATCTTCCTTCTTGGGAGCTATAATATCTTCTTCTGCATCAATATCTTGTTTTTCTTCCTCTTCTTCATAGTCTTCTTCAACTTCTTTGCATTTGAATCTTCAATATATGCTGCACCATCATCTTCCCTTGAATCTTCTTCACCTTCCTCTTCATCTTCTTTCTCTCTTGATTCTTCAATATATTCTTCCCCATCATCTTCCTTTGACTCTTCTTCCTCTTTGTGGTCCCATCTATCCATAAAAAGTTGTTCCATTTCCTCCCAAGACCAATCCTTCCTGTCATTTTTAATCTCAGAAAACCAAATCCATGCAGGACCACCAAGATAATGTGAAAACCTATTCCTTGTCATGAAATATGAGAAATATATATTCTTAAATTTTATCCACCATTCTTTAGCATCCATCTCACCATTTCCATAAAAAATTGTTATCCCCGTGATCATGATTAGGGTTTAGGAATTATGAAAATATTTCGGCAGATGGATAAAAACACAAAGAACAAACCCTAACTGAAATTTCAAGAGATTTCCGAAAATATAAATTTTACTAAAAAATACTACAATTTGCTTCCTGAAAAGTGAATTTATGAAAAACCATAAAACACCAATAACATCCGTAAAACAGATCCAATAGAGCTGAAATTTTCAGATATTATGACTTAAAGTGTTTCCAAACTATGATGAAAAATTTGGGAAAAAATTCGATACCCTCTTCAAGATATATTTGAAACAAAAAATTAGGGTTTTTACCCTAATTTTGGCCGAAATCGTTGCTCTGATACCACTTGTAAGGATATTACTTGTATAAATCAGAACATATACAGTAGAATAACATGAGAGAACACAAAAATATAGATAAATTATGACAATATGCTCATATAATAGCTTTGCCACTTCGAGGGGGCAACCTCCAATACCACTTCGAGGGGGTAACCTCCAAACCATACAATAACACTCCAATACTCAATATCATGATTAACTATAACCTTCTAACCCCTATATATACCATTCTAACCTATGGCCAATACTGAGGCCGACATCCTAAGCATAATAAATCATAAATGAATGATATAATAAGATAAGGGGATGTGTGCCACATGTCGGCATCTCCATCAACCCATATATATATATATATATATATTATATTATCATTATCCCAAGGTACATAGCGAGAATAAGAATTGAGGATACTATCTATGGCTTTAGCTTCCGAAACATAAGTGGTGTCGAAAAGAAAGGTATCATCCGCGAATTGCTGATGGGAGAGAGGAGGAAGATTCACAACCATTTTGATTCCAAGCATGGACCCTTGGGCGATAGCGTGTTTCAAGGATCTGCTCAAAGCCTCAGAACAAGAATAAAGAGAAAGGAGGATAAGGGCTCACCCTGCCTTATCCCATGACTACTAGAGAAGAATCCTTCCATTGAGCCATTAACCAAGATAGAGAAACGAAAAGAAGAGACACAATTGTAGATCCAACCACAAAAGTGATCATTGAAACCCATCCTCTGAAGAGACTTGAAAATAAATCTCCAATTGAGATGATCATAAGCTTTTCGAAATCGAGTTTGATCATCATACCTGGGAGAGAAGAGGATTTCAAAGAATGTATAAGCTCATGGGAGATGACTATACCATCTGAGATGGACCTTCCTGGAATGAAGCTTTTTTTTCTTGAGCAATGAGACGGTCCAAAAGAGGACGAAGGTTAAAAGAAATGACTTTAGAAATAATTTTGTAAGAAGTGTTACAAAGAGATATTGGATGGAACTCGTCCATCGATTCAGCAGGTTTTTTTAGGGAACATACAAATGAAGGTATGATTCATTTCCCCCAAAATCTTCCTAGACCTTCTAGATTCCTCCACAAAGTGAGCCAAAAATCTTCATTGATCACATTCCAATAATCGTGTAAGAAGGCGGTTGGGAAACCGTCGGGCCCAGGTGCTTTATATTTCTCCATCGAAAAAATGATGCTGCGAACTTCCTCCTTAGAGAAAGGGGAAAGAAGTTTAACATTATCTTCATCATTCACCATTTTTGAATCTAGTCGAGGAAGGGTTGTTGCTTGTCAAGAAGAGAACAACATTCCCCATTCAACAACCCTTGAAAGAATGAAACAACTTCTTCCTTAATAGAAGCCTACAAAGAGATCCATTTACCATCTTCCATCTTTAACTTAGAGATATAATTTTGATTTCTTTTAGCTTTAACCGATGAATGGAAAAATTTAGTATTTTTAACACCATCCTTTAGCCAAACCTCTCTGGATTTTTGTCTCCAAAATGTCTCTTCTTTGAGAAGGAGGTCCCCAATTCACTGAGAAGCTCTTTTTCCTTCCAATATTCATCTTGACCCATTCCATTACGAAAAATGATTTCGTTCAAGACCTAGATCTCATTCTCCACTATCCGTTTTTCCAGAAGATATTCTTGAATGAAGAAGCATTCCATTCAAGCATTTTATCCTTAATGAAGGTTAATTTTTGGATAGAATGAACATTCGGTGCCATGCACCCCAAAGGATGTCCACCATCTTTTAATCGATCAAGAAATTTAGGATCTTGCAGCCACATCATTTCAAATTTAAAAGGGGATCTCCTTGGAGGGAGATATAACTGAACATTGAGGGAGATAGGAAAGTGATCAGAACTAGAGAGAGGTAGGACTTCACTTTCCATCAGATAGTTATTTTGAAGCCAAGCTTCAGAGACCAAAAAGTGATCCAACCTGACCGCCTATTGCTAAAACCTAGTCTTTTATTCGTCCAAGTGAACCAACCTCTCTTAGGTTCAATGTCCACAAGATTTGAAGCCACTACAAAGGAAGTTAAATCTAGTTGATAACATGGTTGCCAATGGACCCCTCCTCTCTTATCTTTTTCAAAAAGGGTAGCATTAAAGTCTCCTACCAAAATGATTTTTTCATGAGAAAAAGACTTGAGATCTCCTTCCAAACAGGACCAGATCTCCCTCTTCTTAATAGGATTGATAGGACCATAAACATTACAAAATAATAAATTCTCATTGGTATGTTTAACCTGAACTCGACACCATTGAATATTTTGACTTTCTGAAAGAATCTCAACAGACATCTTACTCACCTTCCACAAGATGCCCAAACCGCTAGACACCCCTTTAGAATCTACAAAGAAACCAGACCATCCTTTCCAGCTCCGTGACCACCCAACATAACACTCATCTTTGGAAATTTTAGTTTCTTGGATTAAACATAGATCCACATCATGTTATGTAACATACCACCTAAGCAGGTGTTGTTTTTTAGGGGCGTTCAAACCCCTAACGTTCTAAGAAAGGATCCTCATCCTTTCTTCGAGAGGACCCGCCTCCTACCGATGAATGAAAGAAAGGACCTATTTGGTGTTACTTCCCAACAATGATGTCCCTTTTGGATAAGCTGTTCTTTTGATGGGCGGGCCAAAGGATTCTTGGGACCATAATCTATATGTGAAAGAATTGGAATAGGAATAATGGAACTACAAATAATAAGCCGATCAACTCTCTTCTCTCTTACCAAACTAGGCGAACCTTCTTCTTCCTCATTGCCTACTACTAAGTTGTCTTTAACTACTTCTCGGTCATTCATCCACTTCTCCAATGATTCAATAGAGGATCCATGCCCTATTTGTAGGCCTTCTTGCATTAAGGCTAGGATATGGGTAGAATCCCGAACAATGACATGGTTTCCTTGACGAGAGAAAAAGTATCCTGGTTGAGATCCAAGAGTTTGGGATTTTTGTGCCACCAAGGCCATCCTCCCTCCTTACTTGATCTGGGTGGAGAGCTAGACCCACACTCATGGCTTCGATCGGGCTTAACTACTTTTTCCATGATGTGGTTAGCAGCGAGGCATGACCATTCTCGTAGTCTGTTGAAAGTGACCCTTTTTTTTGCATCTGAAGCAACTAAAAGATATCCTCTCATACTCGACCCTTTGAACCCATTTTCCGGAAGGGGAGGATATTACAATATAATCTTACAATTTTTACTCATATCGATAGAGACGCATATCCACACAAATGTAGATAGGGATCCTTCAAGACTCACATGATCAATACAAATTACGCTTCCCAATATTTCACAAATTTTATTTAGAATTTTGGGATTCCAATATTTACTTGGTAGAGTGTATAATATCACCCATACTAGAAGATCCTCCATGAATGCATGCTCCAGATCGAAGTTGGCACTCCAGGCTCTGATGTGTATGCCTGAATCTTGGAATAATATTTCTTTTTTGACTAATGTATCATCCCTTTGGGATTCACTTTTGAAGATGACTGTGAAGAACCCCTTAGTGAGGAAACGTAATCTCGGACCAACGCCCCATTGAGTATCACACCATCTATGAATACCCTCTAATCCATAGGGATCTAAAATGAATCTACTTCATCAAAACAATCAACACGAAGAAGGGAAAATGAAACACAAAGGTTATATATTTTTAGTAACAGGACTGCCACTCTGTGTAGAGTGGCGGTTCTGGCGCGCCCAACTAGGGTGGCGGTCTTGGGACTACCGATCTACATTGGTGGCAGTCATGGCTCTTTCAGACAGAAAATGAAAATATGAAACCAACAACCCATAATTTGGAAGGTTATTCGTGGCTCTTCTCCTCCATGACTTTTCCCATCCTCCAGTGCACGGGAGGACATGGGAAATAATATAAATACATGTATGTAGAAGAGAATAGATCATCAAAGAATGAAAGCAAGTGAGTAAGAAGTTCTTAGTGCTGGAATTGTATTTTGTAGAAGAAAGGAGTGTTGAGACAGAGCAAACAAGTATTTGGGAGGAAGTGAGAGATTATATCTACTTCTCTTTCATACTTATTATAACTTTTGTACTTGTTTATTTTGAATTGGCCAATAAAAGTGGGAAGAAAGAGCAATTTCCCTTCCCGACCGGTTTTTCCTCCTCTGGAGGTTTCTAGGATAAAATCTGTTGGTGTTTACGAGCTTAAATTCTTTCCTTTCCTGCAATTGCGGATTCTAAGCATAAACATAATTCATTCACTAGCTATCTTTGTCATTTTCTAATAGAAAGTAGAACAACAATGTTTATTTGTGTTTCTATGGATAATTCCAAGGTTGAAGAGTTTACAAATCACCACCAATCGATAACCAACATCCCAAAATTTTTGTGAAGATCGATCTCTTACCGAAAAGGGCTAGCTGCTACATTTGAAAGGCCATCCTGTTCATCGAGGAAAACCGATACATATTCCTTTGGAAGTGAGCATCCCGTGTCTTGTCTTCCCTCAAAAAATTATTCCGATTATTTTACATTGTGCTCGCCCTAGGGCCCATGCATCCGAGCATCCCGATGATAGACACCGCCTTGAGCATCTCCCCTATTCGCCATCAAAACCCCTGAGGAAAAAGAGACATTACGCTTGGAGAGATTCAAAACATCTTTGTCAGTCCCAACAACTTCGCGAATATAGTAATTTTGCAAGGGAGACTTTTACAATTTCTTGAAGGGAAATTAACTTAGCTAAGAAAATTTATTTGAGGTTTTGACACCCAATTTTGTTATCTTTAGGCCTAATTATGTGTTTTTGGTCTCAAACTAGGGCAAGGGCTTATTTTATGTTTCCACGGGCCAAAACTCTCCAAATTTTGGATTCTTAATGCTTATAGCTATACAAAGTGAATTGTGTAAAGTTTCATACATATTCCACACATGCAGTGTTTTTTCATCAAACCCTTGGTTTGCAAGATTCTATATGCTAATATGATTTGTGTGTTTTTGAAATTTCTTGTGGTTTTTGAGTAATCAATGAAAGGTAATTGTTTAGACATTTTAGAAATGTCCATTTATACATTCCCTATCAATCTTAGGGTCCGATCAATCCATTTGATCTCTGTTATTACAAAACAGTCATAAAAACTAGAGCTAATTAGGACCGCAACAACTATAATTTCACATTTCCGTACAAAAGAACCCTACTTGATTTTTGCATATGTTTGATAAGGGATAAAATGGTATCCAAATAAGGTCTTGTATCTCCATTATTAGGTGTATGAATGGATTTATCATAGAAAGGGTCTCCGAGAAGGGCTATAAGATCCTAAACCACTTATAAAGAAAATACATATTAAACTCGATCATAGAGCTATTTTCCATGCTTGGAAAAGGTTGGTATAGTGAATTTAAGCATGGTTGAGTGGTCTCAAACCATGGTGAATCTCTATTAGTCTTCCAATCAAGATTTGGTCTTGATGTAGGCTTAGATTGTGCTAGTATGAGATTGAATTGTTTAATTCATTGCATGAAAATTTCAAGTTGAGGTCATACGATATAGTGCATGAGTCTCGAGAAAGATCTAATGTCATATTAAAGGGCCACGAAGGTTAAAAATCATGTGAACAATGAAGGCATGATAGGGTGTAAGAAAGTGTTCAAGGTAAATAGTCAAGTTGATGTGAGTTTGGTAATTGGTTTAATAAGGTACACAAACATGTCCAATCGAGCCTAAACCAACCAAATGCATTAATTAATGTCAATCGTGACTTAATTGCCCCCATTGTGTACTACATTGAATGAATTGGGTAATGGGTTCAATGTGGCACATAAATAGGGCCAATAGAGCCCAAAACAAAAAAAATTGACAACTTAATGTCAATTGAGGCTTAATTTTCCTCAATTATGTACTACTTTGAATCAATTAGGGTAATGGATTACATGGGGTATGCAAATAAGCCTAATCGAACTCAAACCAAATATATATGACAAACACATGTCAATTGGGGCTGATTGGTCCTAGTGGCATACCACATCAAACCAATCATGTGATGGGTTAAATGAGGTGTGCAAATGAGTCCAATTAACCCTAAACCAACCAAAAACAATAAGCTTATGTTAATTGGGATGTGATTGGCCCCAATTGTATTGCTTTGAATCAATGGGGTCCACAAACATGGGCAATTGAGTTCAAGCCAACTAAATATGATAATATAATGTTCACAAGTCTCATTTCCCCAATCATACCCTAATTAAACCTAATTAATCCCCACTTTCCCCATTTTCATGTAAAATGGATAATTTTAGTCACATTTCCTTGATTTTTCACAATCGGGCTTGTTCAAAACCTAAGGCCTTGCGTCGAACATGAATACACAATGGGACAAGATAAATTACTAAGGCGTTGTGTCGTAACATGAATACAAAGAAATATTGTGATAAGTGCATGATGGAATAACAACTATACACTATGTCGATGATGGGACTCGCACACAAGATTTTAATAACATGCTTATGGTGGCAAAACCTATTGCATGATGCAAAGGAGTGTGCATGCACATTTGATATTTTTCAACGTGTTTGAAAAACTAATAAAAGATATGTAATACCTTTGTGTCCAATTGTTGCACATGATCCTTTCAAAAAATGGGCATACACTTTATAAAGCCAATAAATTATGCCGCTTGTAGAATTGGTGCATGCTACATCATCATAACAACAAATTATTTGACAAGATGGGCTAAATACACACCAACAAAAACTGTACAACCATAACAATAAGGCTTATTTGGGAGAATATCATTAGCAAGTATGGGTGCCCTTTGATCCTTACCATCAATAGGAGAACCCATTTATCAATGAATCAATACACATACTCATTTTTGGATTTTATGGCCGCACACCAAAAAACTACTCCATATCATTCACAAGAAAATGGAACAGTTAAAACATTCAATAAGATATTGAGAAATACATTGAAAAATATAAACAACCCGGGCATGAAAGATGGGATGATAAGGTGTCGGTGGTCCTATAGGATACGCAACCACTTATAAAAGGTTAAGTAAAGTGACTCCATTCCAATTAGTATTAAAAAAATAAGCAATACTACTTATTGAGTGTATGGCTCCATCATTAAGGATAACACATGTTGTAAACTTGGATGGTGAGACATCAATAACATAGTTCTTTACTAAACTATTGTAGTTGGATGAGAGAAGAGTGTGTGAAAGATAGAGCCAAGGGTGGGAGAAAGTGCACCAAAAACATGTCATGATAGACATATAAGGAATAAAACATTATATATAGGGGCAAAGGTGTTACTTTATGACTCAAATTTTGTGTAACACCCTAGAAAACTTCTGACACATTAGCTAGAGCCCTATGCAATACATGAGAACTTATCTACCGGGGCATGTAAATTGAAGCACTTAAGTGGGGAGTTTTACCATGTCACTTAAATGGGAGTAGGCTTAAAACCTACTTGTAATGAAATAAGGCACATGCCATTAGGATAGATGCCATTTTAGTTCTTAGGATAGTTTCTTTCATGCTCTTATGATATTTTTCTATCAAGTATTCCTTGTTGTTGTAATAATCGTGCATGTTTCGTGCAAGAATTGAATCCTTATGATATATTTAAGAATAGTGTTCTCAAGAGTGAAGTGTAAAAGATTTTGGAATAATTTATTTGTATTCTTCTAAGTCCTTGATATAAAAAAACGTGGAGAGGAATGCACACTCAATTAAATTGGGGATTATAAAATATGTTTACTCAACAAGTTTCCAAAACTCAAGGAAGAATAATAAATTGATGCGTGCCACATGAAATGGATTGGTGTAGTGGAAATAGAGAAGGTTAAAGCCAAACTTCAAAAGGTGTAAAAAGTGGAAGCACCTATAAAGGCCAAATGTTTTTCATCTGGGCTTTCCACAACTAAACAATAGAAAGCCTTTGGAGGATAGAAAAATCTATGCTACCCACATGTCATTCATTGAAATATTTCAGAAAATAAAGACCAAATTGTAGAAGATCGCAAAAATGATGAAACCAATGTTCTCCATGTGTCAAAATCAGAAAAAGGAAAATCATCGTTTAAAGCTTAGCGTATTTACTCACATAGAAAGAAGGAATAAGGGGCTTGGTATATGGTCAAGCACTAGAAAAATGAATTTCATTTTAGTGTGGGGTACACAAGAGAAGACATAAAGTGCACGCTAGAAATTGACAAAGTGCTTGGAACCTCAAAAAAATTTTGGAAAGGAAAGGTAGTGTGATCGGCATGAAATAATTGACAATGCATGATATAATATGGTTAAGTGCAAACATATTATGAATTGAAAGACTTGAAAGGAACAATGAACAAAGAAAAGGGGAAGTGAAGCATGGGAAAATATGGAAGTGGAAAGGGTAAATTTTTTGTAGGAAAGCTATGAGGTAAGGAAGTTCACAAAGGAATGCGATATCACTCGGGAACATAAGCTACTTATCGAATCTAGAGGGGAAAAAGCAACATGGGTCCACATAGTTTGCGACACACGCGCAAGTGGGTGAGTCATTAAGTCAAGTCTAAATTAGGAAAAGGCGCAAACACATGGATTGGGAAACAACTATCAACCACTTGGTATTGAATGTAGTTGGTGAATAAGTGAGAGTTCACACATACAAACAAAGTAAATGCAACCAATTACCATATTGGAGGGGTATAAAAGGAGAGGAAGAAATCATTTCAAAGCTACATTGCATTTAGATGATAAAGAGATCCAGGTTAAAGAAACAATAAATGAGTTAAAAAGTGATTCAAATAACACAAAAATAAATACCTTTCCACCATTGGAGAATCTTTTAAGCTATTACAAGTGACATGTTGGAAGAATGAAATAATTGACAAGTTACGATGAAAGAAGTAGGTTATTTAAGCTCTGCAAAGCACTCTTGACCACCTTTAACATGGAGTTCAAAGCTTTCCCAATAAAAACAAGGAAATTTGGGGCTTTAAACCATCCCATAGTGAATCAAGGATGGTTCTAATTGAGGCACATGAGAAGGATGAAATGGGAGGAGGCACATGAGATTATGGTGCCTGCACAATAGTCAAGTTCTTCAATAAAATCTAGTTTAGGTATTTTGGAGGAATCAATATTGGGAGAAGGACTGACTAATACAATTATTAGGGATCTTGAAAAATAAGTAGAGTTTCAGATAGTAAAGGAGCTAGATGAGGATGAAGCCATAATTGAAGAATGAAATTCCGCATGAACAAAGAAAAATGGTGCCAAAACCATGACATTCAATAAAAGGGACAAGGATAAAAAAAAGTTCCTGCACCCCTACCACCCATAAACCTAGAGATGCAATACCCAAAAAAATGTTTTAGAAGGAGAAAACTAGAAGACCAAGGTGAGCATGTTTAAGATAAAAAAAATTTAACCATCGCGTGCTAGGTTTAGAAGACACTTTGTCCCAAGATTTTGAAAAACATACAAGAAGGCATTTGAAGAAGGCGTGATTTTTGACAATAGCATGAAGCAAACACTATAAAAGGTTAGGATCATACAACTATATGAAATACCCTACTTCAAAAATCCAACATAGATGATACAATATTAAATCTCATGCATACATGAAGGGTATTCATACTTTGTAGCCATGTGTTAGAGAATAACTACCTTGCTCATTAGTGAGGTGATAGATGATAAATAGTGGTGATGATTTGGGGTTGGAACAACGAAATGATAATGAGATAGAGAATATTGGTGATCTTATAAAATATAAAAAGGAGGACATTCCTTTCCGAATTCCAACATTGAAGACCTAGGGACGGGGTTGTGGTGCACCTTCTAACCTTTGAGTTAGATGGCACAAAAAAATGGGTGGAGATTAACAAGAAATTTCTACATATTTCCCATAAAGTGGTGAAGGGGATGCACTATAATATTTCCCAATATATAACAAGAAACATTAAATAGGATTCATAGAACACACATAAACACAAAGGTATATTCATTTGGGACATGATCCTTATGTTGTTATTCTTCAACAAAATAGGTGTGTAAATGGAGCGAGAAACCAAGGTGGGCATATCCCATGGATAAAAGATCACCGATCGAGTAATATAAGGAGTTCTTGGCTCCCACCACCTTAAATAATGCATACAAGGATAAAATTAACAATTGGATAAGGAATTTAAGAGATGTCTTTGAAGAAGACTTGAAAATACCATGACACTTACCAAAAGTAGTAGAAGGAGAGGAAAAGTTCACGTGATGCAACACTAATATTTGGCACTATTTAATATGAAGGATGAGAACCTATCACAACAAAGTATTTTGTGTGATTTGGATAAAAAAGATCGTGGTTGAAAAGAAATTAAAATTTGATGCGATGAAGATTGATACATACATATATGCCCTCCACATCAAATATAAGTACACAAGTAAGAGTGTGTATACGAAACATGGGAAACAAACATATGCACAATTGACCCTTTGAATGAAGGGAAAAGTTAAGGGAAGAGGATTACAAACTCAGAAAATGAACAACGAGACTCAAAAGACAACTAACAATAATAAAAATGGTAAAATAAACCCACAACAATGGAGGAAACCACATAGAAAATACACAACACAAAAAAGTAATAAAAACCAACAACTTATATTTAGTATTTTGGAAATTACAGCAGAGCTTTTTGCTGCTATGTTATTCCCATTTCTCCCACACTTCTTTCTCTTTTTCTTCTTTTTATCACATACCAAACGCAACACAAAAAACAATACAAAAATCAAAAATTAATTGTAAATTTGCTGCACATCATAAGTAAATATCCTTGCACAAAAACATAAATACATTTCCATATTTTAGAGAGAATTTTGGAATCATATCTGCACATTCCATTAATGAATTTATTTTTCCTTTTGTCTAAATCTGCATTTGTCGAAATCTCCGATTGTTAGAGGGTGGAGTTAATTCGGTAGTTGAGATTATATCTCCAACACTCCCCCTTAATCTCAACACGTTGTCATCCTTCTCAAAATCGTTTGTTCCATCTCCATAGTTGTTGCTACCATTTCCAGATCTTCCATTATTCACTTCATCTTCAACATAGACACCCAAACAAATTCTTAGATATTCAAATGCATATTTTCCCAATGGCTTAGTAAAAATATCAACAAATTGATCTTGTGATCTACAAAACTCTAGACATATTTCCTTGTTATTTACCAGTTCTCTTATAAAATGATATCTAGTGTCTATGTGCTTGCTTCTTTTATGAAAAACATGATTTTTAGACAATGCAATGGCTGAGTTATTATCACAATAAATATTTGTTGCTTCTTCTTGTTCATGCATTAACTCAGCTAGCATTCTCCTCATCCATATGGCTTGACATGCCGCACCCATCACTACCACATACTTTGCTTCTGCTGAAGAAAGAGTTACAATGGGTTGTTTCTTTGAAGCCCATGATACTACCCTATTCCAAAATGAAAATCATAACTAGAGGTACTTTTCCTATCATCAATGCTGCCAACACAATCGTTGTTCGTGTATCCAATGAGCTTAAACTCATTCATAATTGAATACAAAATACCATAGTTCTTTGTTCCACAAACATACCTGAGTATTATTTTTCCAGCTTGCCAATGAGAGTCTTTTGGAGACTCCATGAACCTTGAAATAAGGCTCACCATACATAATGTCAGGCCTTGTGGCCATCAAGTACATGAGACTACCAACTAGTCTTTTAAACAATCTAGGATCAACACTTGAACCACTATCTTCCTTGCTCAATTTCAGCCCTGTAACAACTGGTGTAGGCATTGGTTTACAACTCAACATATTAAATATTTTCAACACATCACTTGCATATTTTGATTGAGAAATAAAAATACCTTCAGCTGATTTCTTAACTTCTATTCCCAAGAAGTATTTCATGAGACCAAGGTCAATCATTTCAAAATCTTTCATCATGGCTGCCTTAATTTTTTTTTATAGAAAGGTATCCTGTGAAAATTAAATCATCTACATAAAGACACAATCAAATATTACCTTTCTCATCCATTTTGATATACAAATTAAGCTCACTTCTGCACCTACTAAATCCATTCTTAATTAGATAAGAATCAATGTGGCTGTACCATGCTCTAGGAGCTTGCTTGAGTCCGTAGAGCACCTTTTTCAGCTTGTATACCTTTTCTTCATGACCTGAAATTTCATATCCTTCTGGCTGTTGTACATAAACCTCTTCTTCAAGATAACCATTTAAAAATGTTGATTTTACATCCATTTGAAAAATATGCCACTTGTTTTGAGTTGCAATGGCCAAAACGATTTGTACAATATCAAAATGCGCTACAGAAGCAAACGTTTCATTGTAATCAATACCATGTCGATGAGTGAAACCTCTAGCAACCAATCTTGCCTTATGTTTTAGCACTTTACCATCCATGCCATGTTTGGTTTTGTAAATCCATTTCACACTTATGACGTCCTTTCCTTGAGGACAATCCACCAACTCCCAAGTGTTATTCTTCTCAATAGCTTCAATCTCTTCATTTATGGATTTTTCCCATGCTTCGTCAAAAGACATTGGATCAACAACATCTGAAAATAAATAAAAAACAAAGAAAGAATTTGTTGTTTCAACATTAAAATCATAGTCATATATATCTCTTAAAATCCTCATTTTTCGTTGCAATAAACTTGCTAATGTAGGATCCGATGAACTGTTTCTATCAATAGAGTTTGGTGGACTATTTTCTAAAGGCATCATGGATGGTGTTCTTGATGAAATCTACTTCCCATGTGTAAAATTAATTTCTTGAATATCTCCTTGCTGTAGAAGGAGGTGTAGCTTTTATTACAACTTGTGGTGCACTTTTGAGAGTGGAAGAAGATATTACTTGAGGAATACCTTGTTGTTCTAACACTTCATCACCCATATCATCATGTGAATCAACTTCTACTATACTTATTATTTTTCTACAATTCCATCCCATGCTTCATTCTCAACAAATTGAACATCTCTATTGATTATAACTTTTCTAGTACTTGGATTAAACAACTTGTAAGCCTTTGTATCTTCTGAATACCCAACAAAGATACACTTCTCACCTCTATTATCCAACTTCCTTCTCAGCTCTTCAGGAACATGTGCATATGCAACGCAACCAAATACTTTGAAGTGTGCAACACTATGCTTTCTACCACTCCAAGCTTCTTGAGGAATCATATTCCTTACACTTTTAGTTGGACATCTATTTGAAATATAAACAGAGTTACTTGTTATTGCTTCAGCCCAATATTCATTTGGTAAATGCTTTGACTTCAACATACTCCTTGTCATTTCCATGATGGTTCTATTTTTCCTTTCAGCCACACTGTTTTGTTGAGGTGTGTAGCGGGCTATAAATTGTTTGTGAATACCATGTTCTCTACAAAAATTCAGAAAAGCATTAGAAATATACTCACCACCTCTATCACTTCTTAATACTCCAAAAGCATCAAATTTATGCCTCAAAAATTAAACCCAAGTCTTCCTTTTATAATCATCAATGAATGTCATAAAATATGAACAACCTCCAATAGAAGTTGTTTGCATGGGTCCACATAAATATGAGTGTACTATCTCAAGAGGTGTATTTTCTCTTGCTGATTTTTCAACTGGGAAAGACTCTCTATGTTTCTTCCCTAAAATACACCCTTCACATACTCTTTCTGGTTTTTGAATCAATGGAAAACCTTTTACCATATTATTCCTATGTAATAAATTCAAACCTCCAAAGTTTAAATGTCCAAACCTAAGATGCCAAAGCCATGAGTCATCCTTCACAACTGATTGAAAAGCTTATTTTATTCCTTGAGCGTAGGACTCGAATTAGTGTAGGAATCTGTATTAACACATGACTCACTTGCATTAGCACAAACATGTTTTACATTGGTGCAAGACTCAGTGCATGACTCGTTTAGCTTAGCACAGGACTCGCTTACATTAGTGCGGGACTCACTTCTGCTGGAGCGTAGGACTCACATACTTGATTTTTCTTAGCACATGACTTGCAAGACTCACTTGCTTGAGCACAAGACTCAATAAGGGATTGATTTGGCTTGGCATAGGACTTAGTTGCGAACTGAATTGCTGTTTTAGCCGTAAACAAATCATATTTTCTCTTTTTCTTGGTTGTAATCTCAAGGGAAACATTCATTTTGCTGCTCATCTTCACTTTTGCAATCAATTGAGTATTAGGAGCCTTGTCCACAATCACACACTCATTATATTCAATGTAAACCATGTATCCTTTCGTATCAATTTATCCAATACTCATTAAATTATGCTTTAAACCAACAACATAAAAAACATCATTAATGACCTTTTTCTCCCCCTTTTTGTTAGAATGTCAACAGTCCCTTTTCCCATTACATTCACTTGATTATTGTTCCCAAGAGTAACATTACTCTTTAATGATTCATCCAAACTGGAAAATAACTTGGATTTCTAGTCATGTGATTGTTGCAACCTGTTGTCCTCTAAAAATTTCACCTCTTTTGAAAGTTAGAATTTTGAAATTTTTTGAGTTAGCACCCTTTAGTAATGTTCTAGTGAGGTGAAAACATAAAGAGATGGTGAAAATTTGTGTTTTTGGATTCATTTTGGTGACTTACGGTTTTGTCGGACATTTTTGTTCCTCATGTCCCAAGTTACGGACTTTCTATTCGCCGATTGGATGATTTTCCAAGAAAGTCTTTACTCTGACTTTATCATAACTTTTTGGCCCATTTGTCCCAAGTTCACCTAGACTTCCTTTTCCCGATCACCCGCATTGGCGCGCATCGGGTTCTTTGTGTACTTTTGTCCCATCTATCCCAAATGCGTATCTATGCTCTCTATTCTCGATTTCGCATCGCGCGCATCAACCAGATTGTGTCTTCGCATCCCTCGCATCTCTCGCATTTCTAAGTCCCTAGACCGCCCACGCGCTCATTTGGCCCGCATTCCCACATCGCGCGCATCGGCCGGATCACGTCTTCACATCCCTCATGTCCCAAATGTTCCAAGGGCCGTTCGGACCAATTTTTTCCACTTTTCCCACATCCCATATTTTTGAGTCGGTGTAAGGTGTATTTAGTGCTCATTAATGACCTTCTCTCTCCTGAATGAATATTTAAAGGGACTACAACCTATACATTTGTCACATTTGCCTACTTGTTTTTTCTTGCCTGGATCCTCACAATTGAAGTCGTTTGCTCATTCCCCTATTCCCTTTGCATTTTTCATCGTGAATTTGATCTTGGAAGGCCATCCCTTTGTGTATTGCAAAATTAAGAACAAATTTCAAGGGCAGGAGCATCTGTCACCTCTCGAGACCTCTGTACCTAATATTGGGGATAGTGAGGTTCGACATTTAGATTTTGGATATTTTTGGGGCAGACTAACATGCTCCAACCCTACCCCCATGGCACAAATGATTGGCGATAGTGGAATTACATACGTGGCTGGTTTTCCCATCTCTGTGTAGTGTGTCGACACCGTGCTTGCCTGCGGAGCCCATTTTAACTAGATACCAAGGAGCTTACCAATGTGCATGGGGAATTAATTGCTAAACTGGATGCTGCCACCATTGCTTTGCTGCCCTATGCATTCCAGAGACTGAAGATCCCATCATTCTCACTCGTGCTCAAGCTCAGACCCTGTTTGACCAAGACAATGAAAAATATAAGGCACAAATAGAAAAATCATGGTTGAAGAACCCTAAGAAGGGAGCGTCCCGACTCTCCAAATCACCGTTTCAAGGTTTATTTTAATGAGGAGTTATTTGATTTTATGATTTTGCTCGCTTGTATTATGGGATTGCCCTCCACCAATGAATTTCATTTCTGGATGTGCCTCTTTATAAACATCATCTGCGAGGGCAATTAGAACATAAACTGGGCTGAAATTATTTGTATGAATTTGATTGAGCAATTTTTGAGTGTTCAGCAGACTAAGAAGTTCTATATGACTTCTTATCTCATGTAAACCCTAGTTTGTGTCATGGGAGTGGTTCGGTTTCATCTACATGGATGGAAAGAAGGATGAACCTATATACACATACTGCCCTAAGTTTACCCTTGAAGCTAGCAATCATAATTTCAGAAGGGTCAATGATGCTTTCACCATGTATATTGTAAGAGTCTTAGAGGGTGACACTGCTAGGAGATTTTCTAATGAAGCTATGACCCTGATAGCCAAATATGAGGCTTTATTCATCAAATTCTGAAGGTTCTCATACATCAGGTTGGCTGGCTATGAAAATACACGCCTCAAGCTCCCCATGTTCTGGAATGACAAAATGGCTTTGGTTGAAGTATGCAGATAACTTGATAACCTACATAGAACCTACAGAGACAAAAAGATCACTGGTCTACATTTTCCTATCTCCTTGGGAAATTATACATGTAAAACAACTCTGGATGCCCAAAATATAGAAAGGGCTATTGCTCCTCTCATTGTTCATTTCTTCAAACCCAAAACTTGTTTTACTCAAGAAGTTGATTGATCAAAACCTTAGGATAATTTATCATCATAAGCCAAACACACAGGATTCTTGGGCAAATTGTGCGAGATGATTTTGAAGCCAGAAGGAGGCACTATGACAGACTCTCTCTGCAACAAATTACAGATCTAAATCTCTACCAAATTCCTGAAGGGCTTAAGGATGATGATGAGGACTTGTAGTCCTTTGAATATAAAAGATCAATCAAACACACTCCTTTAGAAAACCTGGATTGGTACAAGAAAGAAAAAGATGATTTGGTTGAGATTATTGCCCTGTTCTTGTAAGAACTAAGGTTTGGTTTGATCAGGAAAATTCATGAGCTCAAGAAGAATCAGGGTAGATCTTCTTCCAGAGATACTTCCACACCGGGAAGGAAGCACATACAACCAGTACTGAGGTACCTGATCAAACCCCCTTCTTCTTCAATAAAAGATCCTGAATCATCCACTCCTTCTTCCACTCAAGTGTATCAAAAGAAGATTAAAGAGGTTAAGAAAGAACCAATTGATGAAGAATATTTTTCGGAGTGGTCAGAATTACCTTCAGGGCGGAGAACATTATTGTTCTTAGTGAGAGTGATGAAGGTGAAGTACCAAATCTTGGAGGAGCTCCTGAAATCACTATTGCAGAAGGAAAAGAAGTGCCAAGTACCGAACCTCCTAGTATACCAGACTCCTCTACAGAGGAAGTTCCTGAGGTCTCAAGTACTTCTCTACTGGAGGCAACAATGGTTAATACTCTAAGTGCCATGAGTTCACTTGCTCTTGGGCCTCTTTTTCCTTCCTCTTTTTCTTCTACCTTTGCTGGGTGCAACCCTTGGTTGATAGCAAGAAGAGAAAATCTTCTCCTCGTCTAACAAGGCCAAATTTTGATTCTATGGTAGCTCTGTTGAGTACTGCCCCTCCCCCTCCAACAAAGAAAGTCGAGACCACTTCAAGGTTAGTAACTAATGCTCAGGGCCAACAGTTCTTGGAAGTTGTAAAGCCCAAGGAATGATAAGGCAAAGCATGATCTTTTGGTCTCTGATTTAGAGCTTTCAAGGATCCCAATGGGAGAATCCACTCCTGAGAGTGAGGTTCATAACCTTCAAGAAACAGTAACAAAGGTTATTGAATGAGTGGAGAAGGGAAAATAGACCATAGAATAGTTGGAAGAATAGAACCAAGTTCTTTCCAACTTTATCAAGTCATTGTTGGCCAAAGATAAGGTTTTGGATCCTGCCCCATTGGCTGCTCTTCCACCCCCCATGATTCTTAGCCAGGATGAATTTCAGAGCATCAAAGACATACATAAGTATTCTACTTATGGGAAGGCTATTGAGGCCATGGTAGATGGCATGATTATATCAGCTTGAATTTCATTGAGGAAGCCTTCAAGACCAACGAGAAGGTGATTAATCTACAACAGAGACTCTCTTCCTCAATCAAAGCTATGGATAAAGAGATGAAGCTCTAGAGTAGTTGTATTACAGATCTTTGCCTAATGGGCCAAACTGATGAGAAGATCTGTTGGTAGACAATGTATTTGATGATGCCTAGAATAAATTGTCAAAGGAATGGATTTTAAAGTGTCGAGTGGAAGATGAAGATTCTGGAAGAAGCACTTGGGAGAATTAAAGAATGTATGACCAAAGGGAGAGTCTTTTAAAACTTGTGTTTCATCTACCTTTAAAGATATCCACTACCAACTTCAAGATGAAATTTCAGGCATTCCCTTCTCTCTTTAAGAAATCAAAGCTTAGTTCAGAACATTTGTCAAGGATGACTTGTTCAGAGAGGAGTCAATTACCAAAGAGAAGATAAAGGACATTTGCTCCCTTCAATCTACAATTTTTGAGGAAAATAAAGAATACCTGGAGCATACTGAATTCGATAAAGATATGGAGAAATGTCTAGGAACTTGGACTCACGCCACTGCCAACACCACAATTCCAAGAGGCATGGAAATAGTAGAAGCATTGAAGAAATTTAGATATTAGATCCTCAAATCGGTGGGCCCTCCTCAGCCATAATCAGATGTTTCTTCTTCTAGCTCCTCTTTCTCTTCTTCTATTTTTAGTGCTTTGAGATCCTTGTAATTAGTTAAGGACTTTGTATTATGCATTTCCTTAATTAATCTTTTATTTAAAAGAAATGGTTACCAAATGTAACCAATTTGTAAGCTATATAATGAGCTCTCCACGCCATTCTAAGGGGCTGGAACTCTGATTATTTTTGAAAGTGTAAAAGTGTTAAAAGCCATCAATACAGAAGATTTTCCTTCTTGTTTCTATCTATATATTTTATTCTATCTTTCATGTCCTGAGTTTGTGAATCATTAAATCTATTTTGCATTAAGAAGCTTTGTATTCTTGTGGATGTCATCTCTGGAACTTTGTGTCTATGAAATAACATCTAATGGTCTTAATATGAATGATTCTATTCTATATTATCCTAGTTCAACATTTATAAGGAATTATTCTACTAACTATACTTCCTGAGAATGCTATTCTACCCCTTTCCCTTCCTTAGTTCTTCTGATCTTTTGTATTGATAATCTATGTTGAAGTTTAAAACACTTTCATGATATCAGAGTTCCCCTTTGAAACTAAACGTTGTACATATGTGAATAAATTTTTTGCTTTCAATAAGGGAACCTCTCCCATTAAAGAGGAGGGAATTTCCATCCCTGATTTATTGCTTTCATTAAATCCCTAATTTGACAACCAACAGCTTTTTTGGTGACTTTTTATGGGATTCATTTCGGACGGATTCCGGTTTTTAAAGAAATTTCTTGATCATTTTTCTAATATGGTGACTCTAAGGTTTACCACGGTAGAAGGGCCCTTGGAATTGAAGACTCTCAATTTCAACTCTTGGAGCAACAAGGTTTTCTTCTTCCTTCAACATGGATAAATAGAAGAGCTCATTCTACAAGCACACCCCATGTTGAAGACAGAACTTTTGGCGAGTGGTATCCCTCAAGAGCAACTCAGCCCTAATCTCTGTGCTTTGATTCTTGCTGGTGTTTCAGTTCCTCTTCAAGTAGTTTTTCCAAGGATGGCTATTCCATTACCTTGGGGCCACCGTGTTGGGCCTCTTGCCCTCCCTCAACCTTTGCATGAGTTACCTAGGGGTAACAGGAAGAACTTTCCCAAGTTCAGAGGTGATGGAAAAGTGCATCCTGATGAACATATTGCAGCCTTCATAGTTGCATGTGGAGTCCTCGGAGTTGAGCATGAGGATGTCTCGGTGAGAATTTTTGTAGAGACTTTGCAAGATAATGTGGTAGATTGGTTTTATCACCTTTCTGTTGGGGCCATTACCAATTGGACCATGATGAGAACAAGATTTGAGAATCATTTCAAACCTGTAGAAGATTTGCATACTTTTCTAGCCCAGATTTCTCAAATCAAGAAAGAACCACAAGAGCCCATGAGAGAATTTGTGGCTAAGTTCAATAAGCTTATTTACAAGATCCCACAAGACACCCGACTCGTGGATCAAATTCAAACATGTTTTTTCTTAAATGCTCAATTTCCTATAGTAAGCTATGCGTTGAGGAGAGCTAACCTTGCAACATTAGATGAGGACAAGAGATTAGCCGTTAGTGTTGAGGATGACTTGATCATGTATGGAAAATTGAGAATAGATTCTTCCAAATCTAAAGCTTCTTCTTCCTCTCCCTCAAATTCTGGAGCTAATGCAGATCCGTTAGTACAAAAGCTTGCCAATGAACTCATTTCCATCAAGAAACAATTGGCTCAACATGCTCCTTATCAAGACGTTCCCAAGAGGAATTTTCAACCTAGGACCCGTTTTCCTTCTTCTCAGCCAAGATTGGCAATCAAGGGACCACCCATCAAAGCCCCTATCAATGCAACCTGTGAGGTCGAAGAACCTGATGAAGGGGTTAATGAAGAATTCGAAGAATCTGGTGAAGAGGCTGAGGAGGAGATAGAAGAACTTGATGGATCTCAAGTAAATTTCCTTACTACTGAGGGCATTGATGAGGAGGATGATTATGATGAAGTAGTGGCAGAGATGAATAGTGAGTCATATGTTGTTATGACCCAAGAGCAGACCAATAAGAAGGAGAAAGTGATGCAGCCTGCTAAAAAATCCAAAGAATATCCCACAACTATACCAGTAGTGGCAAGAAGAGGATCTCCTATTCCCACTGCATCCACGCAAAAGGTCAGTTCTACTAAATTTTCTTCTCCTACTCCTTTTAAAACTACTTTTTCTCCAACCTCAAAACCTAATAAGCCTAAAATTCCTAGTGATGATTCCCCATCCACCTTTGGATCTTTTGATATCATCGCCATCTTAAGAAGACAAAAATCCAAATTTCAGAGGCTGAGTATTATCAAACCCATCCAAAAGATTTTGCCAAAATGGTCCACTTTGTCAATTCCCATTCCAAAACTTTGTCTAATAATTCTAAAGGTCTTTTGCCTACTCCATCTTCCTCACCCCAACCAAACCTTGTGGTCATGTAGTCACCTCACCTAATGAGAAAATAAACCATTTTGTGTGACCCTCCTATATAGTAGGCCATAGAATTAGCAATTGTGTCATAGAATCATGAGCATCGATAATGTAATTCCCGCTAAAGTGGCTCATGATATGGGTATTACCCTCACACACACTATTGGTAATTGTTATTCTATGGAGAGTAGGGAGGTGCCCTTGGTGGAAGAATTAAAGATGCACATGTAGCTTTTGCTTCCTTACGAGAAAAAGGTTTTAGCTACTATTCTAAGTAGGTGATATCCCTACTTCATATGGCATGTTGTTGAGTAGGAACTTCTGTAAGGACATGGGAGGAGAAATTCAAATGGATTGGTCACATGCCCTTATACCAGTCAACGACAAGATGAAGAAGTTGTTGCCTGAGAAGGAATCTAAGTATATTGTGCAAAAGAAAGATGATCCTAAAGCACAAATACTTTATGAAGATATTGGGCATTGCAACTATATGATTATGTCTCAGGATGAAACAAAATATCCCAAAGAAATATTCCATGATCCTAATGGCGTCTGGAATTTGGAATTTGATGGAAGTTGTTCCTCGGCTAGTTCTGGGGCTGGTGTGGTAATAATATCTTGTAAGGAAAGGTTCATACTTTCTCATTCAAACTACAGTTTGAAAATACAAATAACACAATAGAGTATGAAGCTCTCATCCTTGGAATTAACGTGGCAAAGGAGAAAGGTGTGAAAAATCTTCTGGCTCGTGGAGATGTGGAACTAGTTTTTAAACAAGTCAGAGACCTTTTCCAAGTAAAGAATAGAAGATTGAAGCATTATAGGAATATGGTTTGGGATTCTATTGAATTTCTTGATGCCTTCTCCATCGAAGCAGTGCCAAGGGAAAAGAACACTAGGGCTAATTCTCTAGTTGTTTTAGGATCATTGTTGATACCTCATCTTGATTTCTCTCAGGATAAATTCACCATTGAAATGATCCATAGACCAAGTGTACCGGATAATGCAAGAAAATGGAAATTTTTTAATGACGACCCGCATTTTTCTCCTTCCTAGAGCTCGGGGATAACTTTGAGTAGTTGTATTTCGAAGGAAGTGGAAATTTGCCTCGTGAGAGTGTGTCTTCTAGTGAGGAAGGTGTCAAACAAGAAACATATCAAGATGGGTGCATCAGACTAAAAGGTAACAAGATTCCTAAAGGGCTAGTGATTCTGGAGGAATTGTTTGATAAACATGATAGGTATGTTAAGTCTAAAGCTTCTAAAGGAGCCCAAAAATTTGCTTTGAAGAAGAAAAGGTTAACATTGGGAGCTCACGACCCCAAAATGGTGAGCATTGGGAAATGTTACACACAAGAGGAAAAGAAGAAGGTAGTAAATCTTTTGAAGAAGTACGTTGATGTACTTGCTTATTCTTATGATGATCTGAAATATTTTCAGCCAAAAGAGATGCAACATTTCATTCCTCTCAAACCTAGGATTAAACCTTTCAAACAAAATCAAAGGCAATACAATCCAAAGATTACTGACACCATTTTTCAAGAGATATAGAAGTTGTTAAAGGCCAAGATTATCTTTCCCATTCATCATTCAACATGGATTGCTAACATTGTGCCTGTTAGGAAGAAAAATGGTGAGATTCAGATCTATGTTGATTTTAGGAATCTGAATCAAGCTTCTCTGAAGGACAACTACCCCCTACCCATGATGGACCAGGTGTTGCAAGTTATTACAGGAGCTGAGATGTTGTCCATGCTTGATGGTTTCTCAGGATATAACCAAGTAGAAGTCAACATTGCAGATCAACACAAGACTGCCTTTACCACTCCTTGGGGTACTTTTTCTTACAAGAGGATGCCCTTTGGCCTCATTAATGTCGGTGCCACCTTTCAGAGAGCTATGGATTTGGATTTTGGAAGTCTGAAAGGAAAATGTATTGTCGTGTATCTAGATGACCTAACTGTATTTTCCAAAAACAAAGCATATCACTTTCAACATCTAGAAACATTCTCTTGAAATGCAAAGAACATGGAGTTTCCCTGAACCCCAAGAAATCTATCTTTTGTGTCATGGAGGGAAATTTGTTGGGACATGTGGTTTCTAGATAAGGAATCAAGATTGATCCTGAATGAGTTCAAGCTATTCAATGATTCCTCTTCCTACAAGTAAAAAGGGAGTGCATTCTTTCTTTGGTAAGATCAACTTCTTGAGAAGATTCATCCTTAATTTTGCAGAGTTGACTTTAAATATCTCTCAGATGATGAAAGGAAAGTAGATGTTTGGTTGGTCCATTGAAGGAAAGGAAGCATTTGAAAATATTAAAAAAGCTATTGCTAAGACTCCTATCTTAGCATGTCTAGATTTCAACAAAGATTTTATTATCTATTGCTATGCCATAGAAAGTACCTTGGCATTGTGTTGACCCAGAAATATTCTGAAGGTCACGAGCTCCCAATTGCATTCATGAGTTATATTCTTAAAAATCACGAGTTGAAGTACACTATGATGGAGAAACATGCTTTTGCAGTGGTTAAAGTTGTTAAGTAGTTTCGATTCTATATCCTTAACTCTCACTCTGTGGTACTGGTGCCTGATACAACCATCAAGTCTATTCTTACACAACAAGAATTTGGAACTAAGAGAGGAAAATGGGTAGCAAAGGTTCAGGAATATGATATTGACATCAGACCAACTAAATTAGTTCGGGGTAAAGGCCTATGTGAACTCATTGTTGAAGGAGCTGGTCATGAATTGCCTAAGGATGAGGTTGATGTTCCTATTGTTCTATTTCTCATCTCAACAGATGAATGGTATGCTGACATTGCTCACTTCCTCACCTATGGTGAATTCCCATCTAATTTAGCTCGCTAAGGAGAAGAGGGTTATCAAAATAAGATCAACACAGTACATGTTGTGGGAGAATGCTTTGTTCAAATGAGGAGTGGATGGAAGATTCTTGAAATGTGTTGACAAAGAGCAATAGAAGAAGCTTTTCTCAGCCTTCCATGACCAAGCATATGGGGGCATTTCTCATTTGCCGTAACTTCCCACAAAATTCTTCGTGTAGGGTACTATTGGCCTACTTTTTAAAGGATGCATCAAGGTGGGTTGATAAATGTGAAGCTTGTCAAAATTTTGTGGGAAGACCAAAGTTGGTTGCTTTGCCACTTAAACTAGTTGTGATTAAAGAACCCTTTCAACAGTGGGGTTTGGATTTCATTAGAACACTCAACCCATCTTCAAGTGCGAGGACATACTCATGTATTGATTTGCCATTCACTAAGTGGGGTAGAATCCATCCGAGCTTAAAAGTAGCACTTCTTGAGGTAGTATGTAATTTCATCAAAGAGAACATCCGATAAGGTTTGGAGTACCAAACAAGATTGTGACTAATAATGCTTCAAATTTTTATTTTGTTGAGATGATAGATTCTCGCCTATGGATATGGTATTTCCCTTGCTCATTCTTTAGATTACTATCCTCAAGGGAATGGTCAAGCAGAATCAACAAACAAAAATCTGGTGACCATTGTAAGAAAGCTTGTTAATGAGTCTTAGAGAAATTGGCACAAGAAGCTCTATGATGCTCTCTAGGAAGATAGGATTACACCCAAAAGGGCAATTGGGATGTCACCTTTTCAAGTGGTTTATGGTGTGGAAGCCCAACTTCCAATGACAATGGAACTACCCGACTTTACATTTGATGAAAGCTATCAAGACACTAGTTTGAGTGATTCTTTGGATAAAAAATCATGTATCTCTATAAGTTTAATGAAGACAAACTACGGGTTTTGATAGGATATCTACCCATTAACGAAGGTTAAATCCTTGTTTGACAAGAAAACTAGATCCAAAGACTTCTAAGTTGGAGATATTGTTTTTTGTGGGATAAAAGACATGAACCTTGAGGAAACCATGGTAAGTTTGATTCTCTTTGGATTGGTCCCTTTAGAATCAGGAACTTTCTTTGGTGAAAATTCTTTCTATCTTGATTACATGGATGGATCCTCTCTCCCACTTCCATATAGTGGGTAGTACTTGAAATTGTTCAAGTCCTAGGTGGATAGGAAGTCCTATGTATATTATGTATAGTTTCCCTTGCCTTTGTTTTGTTGTTTTCCTTTCCTTATTTTTGGCGTGTTGTCTTCGTATTATCTTGCCTTTGGCTCTATTTACCCAATGGATAAGGCACTAGTCTTATTTCCTAGAATTTTTCTTGATTCTTGTCTTGCCTTGTTCCTATGATCTAGTCAAGTCATCCCTAGAAAGAGCCAATCTGTTGTCCTCTCAAAATTTCCCCTCTTTTGAAAGTTAGAATTTTGAAAAATTGAGTTGGCACTAGTTAGTAATGTTCTAGTGAGGTGAAAACTCAAAGAGATGGTGAAAATTCACATTTTTTAGAGTCATTTTGGTGACTTATGGGTGCATCGGATATTTTTGTTCCTCATGTCTCAAGTACCTCTGGACCTTCTATTCGCCGATCGGCTGATTTTCCCGAAAAGTCTTTGTCGTCGCCTTTATCAAATTTTTTTGGCCCATTTGTCCCAAGTTCACCCGGAATTCCTTTTCCCGATCACCCGCATCACCCACATCGGGTTCTTCACATACTTTTGTCCCATCTATCCCAAATGCGTTTGTGTTCTTTGTTCTCCGTGTTAGGTTGTGGAGCCTGTTTTCATGTGTGAAAGTGTTGAAGACTGACACACCAAGAGTACTTGTACACTTTTCATGTATCCTCACCTTTGGGGTTTAGGTTGGGCGGGCCTCGAGTGGGGGTCTAGGGCACTGACCCCAAATTTTTTTTTGGGCCTTAAAACATGCCGATATATCGGGAAACATGATTTTCTCATATGGGCGGGATTTTGACCCATAGGTTTATGGGATGGTTTTTGCCCATGGTTTTGATACCCATGGTTTTGTAAAACTACTTAAGCAGTTGTCTATTTATATGGTTTTATGCATATGATAGAAATATAATGAAAAACATTGTAGATGTGCTTTGAATTTGCTGTGAATTCTATAGAGTTTGTTGAGCATAGCTCCAAACGGATCTGGGTATTGTATTGAGAGAGCGATGGCTTGTAATAAAATATGAGCAAGTGATTCTTGGTGGACGTAGCCCAAATTGGGTGAACCACGTTAAATATTGTCTCTTTGTGTTGTGTTATTTTATTCTACAATTTTATTTGAGATCTGTAATAATTTTCGCATATTAGTTTCTACTGTTGTGATTCTGTGAGGGATTATTCCGCATATTTTATCCCTTATTTCCTAACAATTGGTATCAGAGCCTGGTTTGGTTTATGAAGTGTTGAATCGCAGGAAAGTTTTATCTTGAGTGGGAGCTATGACAGATGATGGAAGATCTAGGGTTGATAAATTCAACGGGTAAAATTTCAGTCTTTGGAAGATGTAGATGGAAGATTACCTTTATCATAAGGATCTTTATACTCCATTGTATGCGAGAAGGTGAACAAACCCTCGAGCATGATAGATGTGGAATGGGATTTGCTAGATAGGAAGACACTGGGGAAAATCGCCGGGTGGGTATTATTTAATGTTTCAAGGAAAATACTACAAAAGAACCGATGGATGCATTAGGGAAGTTATATGAAAAACCCTCTTCCTCTAATAAGATATTTTTAATGAAAAAGTTATTTAATATGAAGATGTTTAAGAATGGTTTAGTAACAGATCATCTAAATGATTTTAATATGGTTGTAAATATGCTAGCTTTGGTTCTGATAGAATTTGATGAAGAAGTTAGGGCTTTATTAGTTCGTGCTCTTTCCCCGAGAGTTGGAATAGAAAGAATGGCGATAAGCAACTCGGTTCGAGTTAACTCAAAGTTGAAGTTTGAGGATGTTGTAGGGGTGATTCTAAGTGAGAAATGTGAAGAAAAATCTTTGGTGAATCTTCTACTTCAAGAATGCATTTGACGGTGAAACTAGAGGGAGAGAAGAATAGAGGAAGCCGTGGAAAATCAAAATATCGAGCAAGATCAAAATCCAAAAGCGAGGATAGTATGTTGGCATTGTGGAAAGTTTGGGCATGCAAAGAAGGACTGTTGGGAGCTTTGGGACAAGAAGAAACAATAGGAAGAAAACAAGGAGGCAAATGTGGGATGGGTAATGTGTTGATGCTTTGATTCTTTCTTTTACAATATTATTGAATCTTGGGTTTTAGATTCGGGGCTTCTTTCCATGCTTCTCCACACACAGGCATTATTTTGTTAATTATGTTCAAGGAGATTTTGGGCATGTTTTTATTGGTGATGATGAGCCTTGTAACATAGTTGGAAAAGGTTATGTTTAGGTTAAGAGAATGGGAATACTTGGCTATTGAAGGATGCTACATGTGCCTACATTAAGATAAAATTTGATATCGACAGACAATTAGGAGTGATGGAGTGATGGAAGGTTACCAAGGGTGCTCTTCCGATGGCAAGAGGATCGAATTTATTGATTCTTGGAATTAATTTTCTAAGAATGAACCTTGTATTTAACCACTTATAGCACTAATATTTGTAATCTTGTGGCTTTAAGATAGATACAACATTGTGGCACTATAGACTCGGTCAATGAATAGGGGATGGAGATCATAAAGAAGGATTTTCTGGATATACGAAAAGTTTGGAGTTTTGTGAGGACTGCATATATGGGAAACAAAAGTGAGTAAGGTTTCTCAAGGTTGGACCTAAAAGAAAAGAGGTTAGAGCTAGTGCATTATGATGTGTGCGGGCATGTATCATCTCTTGGGGTTATTATGTTACTTTTATTGATGGTGCAACAAGGAAAGTTTGGGTTTATTGTATTAGAAACAAATCTGATGTATTTGACACTTTTGTTAAATTGGTAGATAATGAAATAAGTCTTAAGCTAAAATGTCTCAGTCGAGATAATGAGCAATTTGATTATTACTATTCTAAGAATGGAATCCACAAGCAAAAGACGGTTCTAGGAACTCCGCAGAGAATGGGGTGTAAGGATGAACAAAACAATAATGGAACATGCCAGGAGCATGAGGTGCTCTTTCTTTTTGGGTAGATGTGAGCACAGTTGTGTACTTGATAAATAGAGGACCCTCAAGTGCCTTGGATGGAGGCATACCTAAGGAGGCTTGGTATGGTAAGAAAGTTGATTATTCATTTCTTAGAGTCTTTGGATGTGAGGTGTTTGTTCATATAGACAAGGATGATAGGACCAAGCTAGAGGCTAAGTCAGAAAAATGTACTTTCATTGGTTATGGTGGTGATGACTTTGGATATAAATGTTGGAGTATTAAGGACAAGAAAATCATTTGATCTAGGGATGTGGTCTTTAATGAGAAAGTCATGTATAAGCAGTAGTTGCAGGAAAACATGGAAGAATCCAAGAAAGAATATGCAGCGGTAGAGGATCTTCCGAATGGAAAAGTGACACATGAATTAGTTCAGGAACCTCCTCAACAGGAACCCCAAACTCCTATATTGAGGAGGTCTTCTAGGATAAGAAGAGAACCTAAAAATTTTTCTCCTTCTCTTTATTATTTATTACTCACTGATAGTGGAGAACCAGAGAGCTTTGATGAAGTAATGCAGGTAGATGCTAGGAAGAAGTGGGAGCAAGCCATGGATGAGGAGCATCAGGCTCTCATGGAGAACTAGACATGGGATTTGGTGAAGCTACCCGAAGGAAAAGAGAATTACTGAACAAGTGGGTGTTCGAGTCAAATAGGGGAAGGATGAAAGAAAAGATACAAGGCTTGGTTGGTGGTCAAGGGTTTGCACGGAAAAAATGTATAGATTTTGATGAGATCTTTTCTCCCGTAGTAAAAATGACTTCTATTAGAACTGCCTGTTCTAGGAATAGTTGCGAAGAAGACTTGCACTTAGAACAACTTGATGTAAAGACTCCATTTCTCCATGGTGATTTGGAGGAGGAACTATATATGCAAAGCAACTAGAGGGCTATGAGGTCAAAGGTAAAGAGGAGATGGTGTGTAAGGTGAATAAGAGCTTGTATGGCTTGAAACAAGCTTCACGTCAATGTTATAAGAAATTTGATAGTTTCATGATGGAGCAAGGTTATATTAGATGTCATTCTGACCATTGCATGTATACAAAGAAATTTGAGGATGGTAGTTATATTATCCTTTGTCTGTATGTGGATGACATGTTGGTTGCAGGTAAAAACATGCAGGAAATAAAAGTACTCAAGAAGTAGCTAAGTGAATCCTTTACTATGAAGGATTTGGGGGCAGCCAAACAAATCCTTGGTATGAGGATATCTCGGGATAAGAAGGAATGGAAGCTGACTTTATCTCAGGAAGAGTACATTAAGAAGGTCTTGGAGAGGTTTAATATGCAGGATGCTAAATTGGTTGGGACTCCTTTGGCAGGCCATTTCAAGTTATCAAAGGAACAATGTCCTAAGATAGAGCAGGAGAGAAACCAGATGTCCAAGGTACCTTACTCATCAGCGGTTGGTAGTTTGATGTATGCCATGGTGTGCACTAGGCCTGATATTGCCCATGCAGTGGGAGCGGTGAGTAGATTTATGAGTGATCCAGGTAGAGATTACGACAGGTAGTAAAGTGGATCCTTCGGTATTTGAGAGGGACCATGGGGATAGTTTTGTGCTACAATGGATCAAACACCACTTTGTGTGGTTATGTAGATTTAGATATGGCTGGAGATGTAGAAAACAAGAGGAGCACAACATGTTATGTTTACATTGTAGGTGGAACAACAATAAGCTGGATTTCACGACTACAGAAGTTGGTGGCTTTATCAACCACGGAGGCTGAGTATGTTGCTACCACAGAGGCAAGCAAGGAAATGATTTGGTTACAACAATTACTTGAGGATTTGGGGCATAAGCAGGAGGAAGGAAAGTTACATAGTGATAGTTAGAGTGCTATACACCTAGCTAAGAACTTTGCTTTCCACTCTAGGACAAAGCATATACAGTTAAGGTACCATTTCATCAGAACAACTTTGGAGGAAGAGAAGTTGAAGCTAGAGAAGATTCATACAGTCGAATCCTACGAGACATGATGACCAAGGTGGTCACAAGGGAAAAAATAAAGCTGTGTTCGGCTTTGGTTGGTCTTCTTAGAAACTAGTGAAGGGTTGAGAAGCTTGCTCAAAGGAAAACTAGTCTCAAGTGGGAGATTGTTAGGTTGTGGAGCATGTTTTCATGTGTGAAAGTGTTCAAGACTATAAACTAATAGATCTGTACACTTTTCATGTATCCTCACTAGGGTTCGGGCCAGTGGGCCCCGCCAGGGGGTCCAAGGGTGTAACCCCCGAATTTTTTTTTTTGGGCCTTAAAACGTGCCCGATATATCAAGAAACGTGATTTTCTCATATGGGTGGGATTTTGACCCATAGGTTTATGGGACAATTTTTTCCCATGGTTTTGATACCCACAGTTTTGTAAAACTACTTAAGCAATTGTCTATTTATATGGTTTTATGCATATGATATAAATATAATGAAAAAAATTACGAGATGTGCTTTGAATTGGTGTGAATTTCAGAGAGTTTGTTGAGCATAGCTCCAAACAGATATGGGTATTGTATTGAGAGAGCGGTGGCTTGTAATAAAATATGAGCAAGTGATTCTTGGTGGACGTAGCCCAAATTGGGTGAACCACGTTAAATATTGTCTCTTTGTGTTGTGTTATTTTTTTTGTAATTTTAATTGAGATCCGTAATAATTTTTGCATATTAGTTTCTACTGTTGCAATTTTGTGAGGGATTATTCCACATATTTTATCCCTTATTTCCTAACACTCCAATTCCCCGCATCATGCGCATTGGCGAGATCACGTCTTTACGTCCCTCGTGTCTTTCAATTTTCGAGTCCCTAGACCGCCCATGCTCATTTGGCCTGCATTCCCTGCATCGTGCCCATCGGCCGGATCGCGTCTTCGCGTCCCTCATGTCCCAAATGTTCCAAGGGATATTCGGACCAAATTTTTTGCTTTTCCCGCATCCCATCTTTTTGAGTCATTACAAAGTGTATTTAGTGCTCATTAATGACATTCTCTCTCCTGAATGGCTATTTAAAGGGACTACCACCTATACATTTGTCACATTTCCTGCTTGCTTTTTCTTTCCCGAATCCTCACAATTGAAGTCGTTTGCTCGTTCCCCTATTCCCCTTTGCATTTTCATCACGAATTTGATCTTGGAAGGTCATCCCTCTGTGTATTGCAAAATGAAGATCAAATTTCAAGGGCAAGAGCATTTGTCACCTCTCGAGACCTTTGTACCTAATATTGGGGATAGTGAGGTTCAACATTTAGATTTTGGAGATTTTTGGGGCAAACTAACATGCTTCAACCCCGCCCCCATGGTACAAAATGATCGGCGACGATAGTGGAATTACATACGCGGCTGGTTTTCCCATCTCTGTGTAGTGTGCCGACACTGTGCTTGCCTGTGGAGCCCATTTTAACTCAGATACCAAGGAGCTTACCAATGTGCATGGGGAATTAATTGCTAAACTGGATGCTACCGCCATTCTGTTGCCCTATGCATTCCAGACTGAAGATCCCATCATTCTCACTCGTGCTCAAGCTCAGACCCTTTTTGACCAAGACAATGAAAATACAAGGCACGAATAGCAAAATCATGGTTAAAGAACCCTAAGAAGGGAGCGTCACGACTCTCCAAAGCACTGTTTAGGGTTGATTTTAATGAGGAGCTGTTTGATTTTATCATTTTTCTAGCTCGTATTATGGGATTACCCTCCACCAATGAATTTCATTTTGGATGTGCCTCTTTATAAACATCATCTGCGAGGGCAATCAAAACATAAACTAGGCCAAAATTATTTGTATGAATTTGACTGAGCAATTGTCGAGTGTTCAACAGACTAAGAAGTTCTATATGACTTCTTATCTCATGTATACCCTAGTTGCATCCCGGGAGTGGTTTGGTTTCACCTACATGGATGGAAAGAAGGATGAACCTATCTACACATATTGCCCTTAGTTTACCCTTGAAGCTAGCAATCATAATTTCAGAAGGGTCAATGATACTTTCACCATGTATATTGTAAGACTCTTAGAGGGTGACACTACTAGGAGATTTTATGATGAAGCTATGACCCTAATAGCTAAGTATGGGGCTTTCTTCATCCAATTCAGAAGGTTCTCATACATCAGGTTGGCTGGCTATGAAAATACACGCCTCAAGCTCCCCATGTTCTGGAATGACAAAATGGATTTGGTTGAAGTATGCAGGTAACTTGATAAGCTACATAGAACCCATGAGACAAGAAGATCACTGGTCTACATTTCCCTATCTCCTTGGGAAATTATACATGTAAAACAACTCTGGATGCCCAAAATATAGAAAGGGCTATTGCTCCTCTCACTATTCATTTATTCAAACCCAGAACTTGTTTTGCTCTAAAGAAGTTTATTGATCAAAACCTCAGGATAATTTATCATCATAAGCCAGACACACAGATTACTGGGCAAATTGTGTAGATGATTTTGAAGCCAGAAGGAGGCACTATGATAGACTCTCTCTGCAACAAATTACAGATCTAAATCTCTACCAAATTCTTGAAGGGCTTAAGGATGATGATGAGGACTTGCAGTCCTTTGAATATGAAAGATCAATCAAACACACTCCTTTAGAAAACCTAGATTGGTACAAGAAAGAAAAATATGATTTGGTTGAGATTATTGCCCTGTTCTTGTAAGAACTAAGGTTTGGTTCAACAAGAAAAATTTGAGCTCAAGAAGAATCAGGGTAGATCTTCTTCTAGAGACACTTCCACACCAAGGAAGGAAGCACATACAACCAGTACTGAGGTACCTAATCAAACCCCCTTCTTCTTCAATAAAAGAGCCTAAATCATCCACTCCTTCTTTCACTCAAGTGTATCAAAAGAAGATTAAAGAGGTTAAGAAAGAACCAATTGATGAAGAACATCTTTCGAAGCGTCCATAATTTCCTACTGGGGTGAAGGACATTATTGTTCTTAGTGAGAGTGATGAAGGTGATGTGCCGAGATCCTGCAAGACCTCCCGAAATCAATATTGTAGAAGGAAAAGAAGTGCCAAGTACTGAACCTCCTAGTATACCAGACTCCTCTACAAAGGAAGTTCCCGAGGTCTAAATACTTCTCTATTGGAGGAAATAGTGGTTAATACTCCAAGTTCCATGAGTTAACTTGATCTTGGGCCTCTTGTTCCTTCCTCTTCTTCTTCTACCTTTTCCTAGGGTGCAGCCCTTGGTTGATAACAAGAAGAGAAAATCTTCTTCTCATCTAACAGGGCCAAATTTTGATGTTGTGGTAGCTCTGTTGAGTCTTGCCCCTCCTCCAAAGAAAAGAAATCCAAGACCATTTCAAGGTTAGTAAGCGATGCTCGGGGCCAATGTTTCTAGAAGTTGAAATGCCCAAGGTGATAAGGCAGAGCAGGATCTTTTGGTCTCTGATTTAGAGCTTTCAAGGATCCCAATGGGAGAATCCACTCCTGAGAGTGAGGTTCATAACCTTCAAGAAAAAATATCCAAGGTTATTGAATGAGTGGAGAAGGGAAAGCAGACCATAGAACAATTGGAAGAACAAAACCAAGTTCTTTCCAACTTTATCAAGTCATTATTGGCCAAAGATAAGGTTTTGGATCATGCCCCATTGGCTGCTCTTCCAACCCCATGATTCTTAGCCAGGATGAAGTTCAGAGCATCAAAGACATACATAAGTATTCTACTTATGGGAAGGCTATTGAGGCCATGGTAGATGTCATGATTATATCAGGCTTGAATTTCATTGAGGAAGCCTTCAAGACCAACGAGAAGGTGATTAATCTATAGTAGAGAATCTCTTTCTCAATCAAAGATATGGATAAAGAGCTAAAGCTCTAGAGTAGTTGTATTACAGATCTTTGCCTAATGGGCCAAATTGATGAGAAGATCCTATTGGTAAACAATGTATTTTATGATGCCAAGAATAACTTGTCAAAGGCATGGATTTTTAGTGTCGAGTGGAAGATGAAGGTTTTGGAAGAAGCATTGGGAGAATTAAAGAATGTATGGCAGAAGGGAGAGTCTTTTAAAACTTGTGTTTCATCTGCCTTTAAAGATATCCACTACCAACTTCAAGATGAAATTTCAGGCATTCCCTTCTCTCTTCAAGAAATCAAAGCCCAGTTCAGAACATTTGTCAAGGATGACTTGTTTAGAGAGGAGTCAATTACCAAAGAGAAGATAAAGGACATTTTCTCCCTTCAATCTACAATTGTTGAGGAAAATAAAGAATACCTGGAGCATACTGAATTCGATAAAGATATGGAGAAATGTCTAGGCACTTGGACTCATGCCACTGCCAACACCACAATTCCAAGAGGCATGGAAATAGCAGAAGCATTGAAGAAATTCAGATATCGGATCCTCAAATCGGTGGGCCCTCCTCAGCCATAATCAGATGTTTCTTCTTCTAGCTCCTCTTTCTCTTCTTCTATTTTTAGTGTTGAGATCCTTGTAATTAATTAAGGACGTTGTATTATGCATTTCCTTAATTAATATTTTAGTTAAAAGAAATGGTTACCAAATGTAACCAATTTGTAAGCTATATAATGAGCTCTCCACGCCATTCTAAGGGGTTGGAACTCTGATTATTTTTGAAAGTGTAAAAGTGTTAAAAGCCATCAATATAGAAGATTTTCCTTTTTTTTTTGTTTATATCTTTTATTTTATCTTTCTGTCCTAAATTTGTGAATCATTAAATCTATTTTGCATTACGAAGCTTCATATTCTTGTGGATGTTATCTCTAGAACTTTGTGTCTATGAAATAACATCTAATGGTCTTAATATGAATGATTATGTTCTATATTATCCTAGTTCAACATTTATAAGGAATTATTCTGCTAACTATACTTCCTGAGAATGCTATTCTACCCCTTTCCCCTCCTTGGTTTTTTTGATCTTTTGTATTGATAATCTATGTTGAATTCTAAAACACTTTCATGATATCAAAGTTCCCCTTTCAAACTAAATGTTGTACATCGTGAATAGATTTTTGCTTTCAATAAGGGAACCTCTCCCATTAAAGAGGAGGGACTTTTTGTTTGCTTTCATTAAAGCCCTAATTTGACAACCAACCATTTTTGGTGACTCTCTGGGATTCATTTCGGCATGATTCCAGTTTTCAAAGAACAATTTCTTGATCATTTTTCTGATTTGGCGACTCTAAGGTTTACCCGCGGTAGAAGAGCCCTTGGAATTGAAGTCTCGGTTTCAACTCATGGAGCAACAAGGTTTTCTTCTTCCTTCAACAGGGAGAAATAGAAGAGCTCGTTCTACAAGCACACCCCCTGTTGAAGATTGAACCCTTGGCAGTGGTATCCCTCAAGAGTAACTCAGCCCTTATCTTCGTGCTTTGATTCTTCTTTGGTGTTTCGGTGCCTCTTCAAGTGGTTTTTCCTAGGATGGCAGTTCCATTACCTTGGGGCCACCATGTTGGGCCTCTTTCCGCCTCAACCTTTGTATGAGTTACCAGGGTTCACAGGAAGAACTTTCCAAGTTCAAAGGTGATGGAAAAGTACATCTGATGAACATATTGCATCCTTCATAGTTGCATGTGGAGTCCTCAAAGTTGAGCATGAGGACATTTCGGTGAGGATTTTTGTAGAGACTTTGTAAGATAATGTGGTAGATTGGTTTTATCACCTTCTTACTGGGGCCATTACCAATTGGACCATGATGAGAACAAGATTTGAGAATCGTTTCAAACCTACAGAAGATGTGCATGCTTTTCTAGCCCAGATTTCTCAAATCAAGAAAGAACCGCAAGAGCCCATGAGAGAATTTGTGGCTAAGTTCAATAAGCTTATTAACAAGATCCCATAAGACACCCAACCCGTGGATCAAATTCAAAAATGTTTTTTCTTAAATGCTCAATTTCCTGAAGTAAGCTATGCGTTGAGGAGAGCTAACCTTACAACATTGGATGAGGACCAGAGATTAGCCGTTAGTGTTGAGGATGACTTGATCATGTCTGGCAAGTTGAAAATAGATTCTTCCAAATCTAAAGCTTCTTCTTCCTCTCCCTCAAATTCTGGAGCTAATGTAGATCCGTTAGTACAAAAGCTTGCCAATGATCGTTTATTCTATCTTTCTGTCCTAAGTTTGTGAATCATTAAATCTATTTTGCATTAAGAAGCTTTGTATTCTTGTGGATGTTATCTTTGGAACTTTGTGTCTGCGAAATAACATCTAATGGTCTTAATACAAATGATTCTATTACATATTATCCTAGTTCAACATTTATAAGGAATTATTATGCTAACTATCCTTCCGAGAATGCTATTCTACCCCTTTCCCTTCCTTGGTCTTCTTGATCTTTTGTATTAATAATCTATGTTGAAGTCTAAAACACTTTCGTGATATTAGAGTTCCCCTTTGAAACTAAATGTTGTACATCCGTGAATAGCTTTTTGCTTTCAATAAGGGAACTATCCCATTAAACATGAGGGACTTTCTATCCCCACATTTATTGCTTTCATTAAAGCCCTAATTTGACAACCAACACAACTGAATCTAAATACCAAATATCATGTGGACTTTCTTGAACCATATTACATTTAATTGACAATTTTGTTGAAATCGCTTGAGAAAAATTTGTGCATGCAATAAACATAGAATTTTTGTAGAAATTTTAGGCTGATTCTGATTTTGTTTTCCTTGATCATATTGTTTCTTCTTACATTCAAAAGAGTAGTGTCCATACCTTTTGCAATAATGGCATTGAACATGTGACTTGTCTTGTCTATGACTGGTTGAATGATTATGACCACGTGGTTGGTTATGGTTTTTTCCTCTTCCACCTTGGTTTTACAAGACTACTATTACGTCCTCTAATTGTATTTCTACCTCTTCCTCTAGGAGTGAATCTACCTCCCCCCAACTCTTAGGGCTTATAGAAGCCTGCGATGAAAATGCATTTCATACATGTTTGTATGTGATATATTCAACCTCTTCTCATGGTTTATCAAAGAGGCATGTAACTAATTTATAGACATCTAACTTAAATCCTTAGTTTCCTCTTTAAAAACAACTAAAGGATCAAACTTAACAGGTAAAACTATGATAATTTTTCAACTATTCTTTGATCTTATATGGTTTCCCCATTTCACAAGCCCAACAACATGTGTAAAAAGGATTTTATTTTATCTAAATCTTTCATATTTAGATTCTCAAAATCTTTTTAAGCAACTGGTGTTTTGTTGCTTTAAATTTATCCTTACCTTGGTATGCCATTTATAGAGTTTTCCATGCATCATTTGCTTAGTTTGTTGTTGTAACTCTAAGAAGAAAACTCTCACACATAACTTGATGAATGTAAAAGAGGGATTTTCCATCCTTCTTCCTTTGTTATTTCAAGAGATATTTTTACGCCTATGAGTGCATTAAACACTACTACATTTGGCAGTTTTGTATACCCATTTTCAATAATATCCCAAACATCCTAGGATCTAAAAATATCTTTCATGGTCAAGGACCAATATTCATAATTTTTACCATTGAAGCGTGGAGTCTACGGACTTGAAAAAAGTGCTCCGAGATGTGGACGTCATTAATGGTGTCAATAAAATCTCAGAGATTTGGTAGCAAAATAACTTAATCTTGGTGACTAGAACCTCCTTCTCCAATACCAGATGAAGGAAAGAGGCAAGGGAAGAGGATTACAAACTCGAGAAAATGAACAACGAGACTCAAAAGACAACCAACAACAATAAAAATGGTAAAATAAACCCACAACAATGGAGGAAACCACATAGAAAATGCACAACACAAAAAACAATAATAAAAACAAACAACATATATTTAGTATTTCTATAAATTACAGTAGAGCTTCACCGCTTTGTTCTTCTCCTTTTTCCCACACTTCTTTCTCTTTTTATTTTCCTTATCACATACCAAATGAAGCACCAAAAAACAATATATACAAATCGAAATCAATTCTAAATCTGCTACACGTTAGAAATATATATTCTTGCACAAAAACATAAATTCATTTCCATATTTTAGAGAGAATGTCAAAATCATATATGCACATTCCATTAATGAATATTTTTTCCTTTTTGTCTAAATCTACATTTGTTAGAAATATCCGGTTGTCAAAGGGTGGAGTTAATTTTGGTAGTTGAAATTATATCTCCAACAATGGAGACAATAATAGTAGAAAACCAAGAAGTAAATTTGTTCTACTTCTTAAAGCCAAAGAAAAATAAGACCATTCAGGAACAAAAATTTGAGGAGGTAGATGACGATATGCGTGCATCGCCGAGGAAGAAGAATAAAATACCTAAGATGGGAAGGAGAACACAAATGATAAAGGTTCCTCCAAATATCCAAGAGTATCAATGAGGAACATGACTCCAATAATGTGCCCTTCGAAAGAAGAACAATGTGAATTTTAGATTCTGCATGAAATTCTGTGCCCGTAGCAACATTAGTTGGGACAATAGGAAGTGGCCAAGAAACAACAAGCAACATAGGGCTAAATGTCGGTTCAAAGGAGACAATCACTCCCACATTTATGGGTACTAACACAAAAGTCATTCAAAAGACATGCATATCTCAAAGGAGGAGAGATAGGCAATGCGTATCGACAATAACTAATCCTCCAAGTGCTCCTCTCCTACCAAAAGTACTGCATGTATGAAAGTTGGTCCTGGAAGTATTCAAGATCCAGAGGACTTTGATGTTGAAACAACTGCACCTCTAAAAACACCTCCAAATATCATTGATGTCAAAGATGAGGGTGACAATAAAAAATTTGACAAGGAAGAGGAGGTAAACACGGATGAGGAGGAAAACATGATGAAGAAGAAGAAAACTAAGAAGATACAAAATATAAAACTAGAGTATCTAAAATACCATTGCATAAAAGAGTAGAACCAAGATGAATAGGAAAATCACCAACAAGAGATGATATAGTCAAGATCATGTGTTACTTCAATTCCTCTCAAAGATTGAAGTGTAAAAGGTAGGAGCTCTATTACCAAGACATCCTAAGAATACATCATCTAGAAAATATCCAATGCTTGGAAATCTTTCCAAACAACACATTGTATGAGAGATACTATACCTGTAAGTGTCTATCAAGACATCCGATAGTGTATCATATAGGGGAAGAGTATGTGAGACCCAAATCTAAGAGTATGTTTCTCAAAGGAACAAGGAGCGTAAGCGAGTGGATCTAATGATGGAGATGCAACAAATACATTAGAAGGAGAACTAGTAAGCTCCAAATCAACAAGTACAAAAACAAAAAGAGTGGGAGGTGGAGGTACGTCTTACGTATTAGTAAAGAGATATGGTGAAAATGCCTCATCCATAAAAATAAGCCCTCTTGCTAACAAATGGAGGAGGAACTAGAGGAGATGTAGGAGGTGAAAGTGCTAGTCTATATACCATTAACAAATAAAAACTTGAACTAAATGAAGAATAATCCTAATCCGTCTCATTAGAAAAAATAAATCCTCACTAGAAGGAGAAGAGGGAGGTGCCAAAAATTCCTTGTCCATGTCACTTTTGCCAAGAAGGAAATCCCCACTAATAGGAGAATGCGAAGGAAGTAGAACGAGTAAATGAGGGCTCAAAGGATTTAGAAGGCCCATAAGACTCATGTACCTCCCAAAATAACTTTGAAAAAGTGTCCCAAACTTCTTGTGGCAATGTGGTATTGGTAATTTAAGACTGTAAGTTATACGAAACAAAGAGTCGAATCAAGCTAAGAGCCTCATCTTACATGCATGCAATCTAAGACGAGTCTTCTTCGGAATTAAAAACTAAAAAGTCACCTTGAACAACTCTCCATAAGCTTTTGAATCAAAATAACATCTTCATTTTTATTTTCCATGTGTTGTTGTTAGAGATGATGAAGAGCTCAAAGAATTGATTTTCCATTGCCATAGATGAGAAAGAATATCTCCTCTTTACCAAAAAATAGGAAGAGAATATTTACACCCTTCACAACATGTCTTAATTGTATGAATATCTTTATCCCTCCACTATATATATAAATAAAATTCACATCACTTTCTTACGAAATGCCTTCTACAAAGAATTTCTTCCTTTCTAAATTTTTACTTTTTAAATGCGACTCTTAAATTTAAACTCCCTCTCTTGTATTAAATAATCTCAAAAATCTTGAACCCTTGACCTTTTGTAGAAGGACATCATATCATTTACAAATCTAGATATGATTTTGCTCTTATACACCTTTCACAACACGTGATTTTCTTTTAAAAGAAAAAATGAACTTTTACGTGTTTGCCGAGTTAACAGTTGAGCTGAGAGTGAGTCCGGATCTCATGTCAGCTATGATACCTTTTGACTCATTTAGGTTAGCTTGCACCGCTTATTTCGAGTTGAAGAGGGATGATTATATGCCAAAGATGAGAGAGAGTAGAAACAGATATCCAAATGCTGTGATGATGTGTAGAGAGGACTGAGTGTGCGGTTTAATTTTATATCTGACATCGTTTGATTATTACCTTCACCACATGTTTGGAATGTGGGTAGGGAAGAGTCTACAGTGTTTAAACGATCCTCTGGGGAGGTAAATTATTGTATGGCTCGACTACTATCAGGCCCGAGCCGAAGGTTCAACAAGAAAGTTAAAAGGAAGAGCACATGACCCATTGACTGTTAGGAAACCACAGATTATGCAGCAATGAATATGCAAAAAGTAGAATAACAAAATACTAGTTTATAGAGATAGAGAAAAATAAAATATATGAAATACCAAACATGCAAGAGACGAACACCAGATTTACGTGGTAAAACCTCAGCTGAGTGTTTAGGAAACATCCACAGTGCAAGATATCAAGCTTTATTAACTCAAGATGAACATATTACATGCAAACTCGTTATGAGAAACTTTAGATCTCCACAAAAATATATACACCTAATTGGTGAAGTATAATTAGGATTCCTCCTAAAAATAGAGTGGAAAAACACCATTAGGATTTTCCTTCCTAAAAATAGAATTCAGTTGAATTTGTCTTTCTAGAAACAAGGGATTGACTCCTTAATTTTTGCTTTGGGGATCTTGCCCTCGTAACCTCTGCCAAGGGGGCTCCTGGACCCCCTGATGAGAGGGGGCAAACCCCCCACACCCCCTTTAAGAAGTGAGGTACAAACTGTGCCACAAACGGATCCAAAATTTAACTTTGTTGACACATATCTAACATTGACAACAATCAAGCCCGAGCTAGGGACAAGGAGCATGAAGATAGGATTGCGCTTGAAGCGTGATCAAAGAGTCAAGTAGCTGATCGAGACATTGAAAAAAACTCCTAGAGATGGTCAAAAACTTAGGCACAAAACAAGGGAAGCCAAAGTCGATGGAAAGCAAATTCGTAAAGTCCAGGCACTTACTAAGATGAGATCTAAGGTTCAAACTTGGGGTCATGTCCGCACTTGAAGAGTAGTCGGCCGAGGAGTCCCCGCATCTTTGTTGGAATAATATGACAAACATCACTAAGTGTGTGCCAAGTATCACGGAAGTGGTATGAAACCTAGACACAAAATGTACAAAAACAGTATGAAACTTGAGCACTGGTGGTCCTCCTCACGCTAGGCTAAATTGGTTTAACAAGGTAGGGGTTTTAGATCCCACATCAAAAAAAAAAGTCGAAGGAAAGTTTGTTAGTTTATAATTCCAAACAAGGTGTAACTTGTATAAAGGAAAGATCTTGTCTAAGTTGAGATGTTGTATGCCAAGCCCTACTCGCCTATGCCAAAGGAAGGAAGGGTTTCAAGAGGTGCAATTCGGAATGAAGTCTAATTTTTTCATCTTAACCAAAAACTTCTTCATTGTAGATTTGACCAAATTGGGTTTCTTTTCCCCTCCATATTCTAATACCATATAGGCATAGTCGGGAATATTTAGGTAGGAAAGCGACAATAGTTTTAAGCCTTCAATTTAATACAATAAACTTGAGAATCTCTTTTTAATATACAACGTAAGAACACCAAATCATCATTATATTAATTATCACAATACATTTTCATTCTACAAGATTTTCTATTAAATAATATTTATAAATTGTTATTAAAAACTATGAATTAATGGTGAATAAAAAAATGTTGAAACTAAATAACAACAAAAATAAACATGTAAACTAAGATTGTTGAATAGAAAACAACTTAGTTATTAATAACAAACTTTTTAATTGAGCTTAACCTAGTTTGAACACAACTTAAACTAGCAATCGCATGTGTACAATGCAATGTTAACGCCGAATGGTATATGTTATTTGATTTAGAGGTATAGTTATTACTTTTGTAGTTGATGTTGATAAGGGGTGTGATTGATTTTGTAAGTGTAGAAATATAGATGAAGCACTTCATTTAAAGGTTCTATCTACATTTAAAACTTGTTACAAATTCGTACATATACATTTCTAAATCTTATATCAATAACAAACCTTGGTGATCAACAAGTGTATTTTGATGCATATGAAAATAAACTTGTGTGCTTGAATGAATATTTGATCTTCTCTAGAATGCCTACAAATACTTAATAATTCTTCTATAGAATGTTAAGTGCACTTCTTGATTCTTAGATTTCCCTTAGACCTTAAATGACTTAGGGTGGTTACGTATTTATAAACAAATTGAATATCAAAAGTATATAATCACTCTTGATAAAAAAAATTAAGTTAGGAGAAATATAAGAAGAATAAAAATAAAAATTAAAGAGGGTTGAAAGAAAAATCAGGAACTATAATTTTTTTTTAACAAAAAACATATCAATAATCTCTAATCTAACAAATAGTAAATACTTTGGGACAATTTTTAAGTGTATATATCATGCTTTTGGGACCATTTTTTATGTGTATATACAAGGTTTATTCAAGATTAGTGGCTTCCATGTTTTTGGTCACCTATACCACTAAAAGTCTATGTGATGGGAGTATAAATTTGGCATATCAATATCATGGAGTTAGATCAATTGAGACATAAGAAGCTTCTAAAATGGATGTATTCAAAGTGCGCAAGCCACTATGGACCTTTTCCATTGGGCGGCTTTAATAAATGAAAATGCCCTTGACTCAAAACCAAAAGCTACACCTTCCCTTTGGGCGGTTTATAATATACAACTTCATTTGTATTTCGCTTGGCAATCATGTGTTTTCTTTATTTTGACTTATAATATGGTTCCACGTGGAGGCTGTCGCGTCTCTGTCTGGTGCATGGGCAGTTTAATGTTTAAGCATTCTATAATTCATGTGAACGTGTCAATTGTTTATGTTAGACAAGTGGCTCAGCCATTGTTTAAAGATTTTATTAATATCTGTTTTAAAATCATGTCTTTTTCATCCAAATTTTATGTGAAGGTGAAAAATAAGCAACCACTCAAACATAATAGGGGTTTTATGATTATTGAGTATGATAATGTGTTATAATTGATATTTTTTCACTCACTTATAAATTTTTAAGGAGGTAATTGAAAGTAAATCCCACCTAAATTTGATAAAATAGATATCTCAAAGTCTTTGATACTAAATCAAGAAGGTAAATCCTGGATGAATTTGTTAGAATTGATATCCTTAGTTTTTAATAATAAGTTGAGTGATTTTAGCGGAACAAATATTCGTTAGTCCTTGATACTAAGTTGAGTTCGAGATAAAGTTGGTTGAGTGGATACTCATTAATCTTCAACACTAAGTCGAGGAAAATTTAATGGAATGGATACCCCTAGATCCTTGATACTAACTTGAGTTCAAGGTGAATTTCACAGTTTAGATAACCCATAGTTCTTGATACTAACTCAAGTTCAAAGTGAATTTTGCATAATAGATAACCCATAGTTCTTGATACTAACTCAAGTTCAAGATAAATTTCACATAATAGATACCCCATAGTTAAACTAATTGAGAAAACATGGGTCCTGAAAAAACCTCACAACATCAAACACAAATAATTGTAATGTTATCATTGCTCCCAATCATCCTGAATATGATAAGCTTTTAAAACATAGAAAGTTGCAAAATGGAGAAATCAAAAAATTTATACTGAACTTGAAAGTCAAAGGAAATGACCTAGTTTAATATCGAAGAAACGGAGGTGACTTTTATAAACTACAAAGATTTTCAATCTACAAAAAGGATTTGAAAATGAAGTGACTTGCATTGTCAACATTAAAAAGTCATTGTCAACAAAAAAGGACAGTAGCATATAGAAGACCATAAAAGCAATGAAAACTTTAAACTTGAGCCAGAGCTTGGAGAGATGACAAAGATTCTTTTTCCCATGGAAGGGAAGATGCAAGCTTAATTATGAAGGCTCCGAAAGGTGCTTTCAGGATATGGATTTTCGTAAATCTTATGAGGTGAGTTGGGTACTCAACATTGTTCGTAGATCTGATTTCTTAAAAAATTTACTGTGGATCTGGGCAGATGGGTTCTAGCTTAGCTTAGCTGATTGCATTCACATAAAATACAAAGGTGGAACAATTAAATCATAGCATCCATGCAATGTGCACGGACATTTGTGTTTGGAGACATTACTGTCTCTTACAATGTTGCTTTTCATTCTTAGATTCATTGCAACTCATTGTATTGTTTTTTTTTTGGTGTGTGAACAAGGATACTTTTTGTCTCTTGTATAATCATAAGAAAGTTAGAAACCCTAGGAAGCATGAAAATCTGTCAGGTTTTCTTAACCTCCTATGGGGAATTTAGATTATAATCATCCAATTCACAATGAGTCCAAAGAATTTGTATCAAAGGATCAATTATCACTTCTAAGGATTCACATGCCAAACATACCGAATATTAGAGTGGATTGTTGTTTGTTCATAGTAATTTTGATGGTTTTCAGTGTAAATGGTTGACAACTTAATATTTAATATTTATGCAGGGAGTGGCCAAGGATGTCTTTTATCTTATCCTTCAGAATTGAAGGAGAATTTTATCAATTTCTCTTGGTTGAAAGTTGTGTGGAAGCTTAAGAGTTAGTCTTAAATATAATTCTTGAAGGGGAAGCAATGGAAGAGGAAGTGAAGTTTGTATCAGGTTGTTAATGTTATTTATATCCACTCTTTGAGCATTTGTGACCTCAAAAATAATGTTCTTCTTAAACTATGAAATATGTATTACTCATCAATGTTATCTGCCTTCTGTTTGTCCATAAATTATGGCTTTGAAGAGAGTGCAAACCACTCAAACTAAAATTTATGTCTGGGTCAAAATAAGCCATTGGAAATGATGAATAATCTGCTATGTTCAGTCTGCACATTTTTCTCTTCTTGATTTCTTGAGGCTTTCTCTCATGGTTTACACCTTTTCCTTGTATTATTTATCAGTCCTCAGCTTCTTAAGGCTTAAAGCTCTTGACCTAATAGTTTGCAGGAATTGGAATATCCTTGGCACACAAGATGAACTCTGGCACAATCTTTTTATTAAAAGGTGGGGAACAGATCAAGCTAATTTCTTCATCCCTCTTCATCCTAAAACTTGGAAGATGATGTATCTCATTAAATCAATCTACATCATAAATTTGCAAGAAGGCGTGTACAATTTATTTGTTGTTGGCTTCCTCCACCATTTATTTTTTATCCGCAAATGAGTTCTGGTGCATCCTTCGCTATTTTTTCTATTTTCCGTAATTCATCCGAGCTTCTTCCTTTCACTGGTCGGGTGAATTTTTGAAGCTAATTAATTCTTTGCCAAGAAAACATGTTGCGGCATAGGTTCTCTCTATTTCCCTTATTAAATCGTAGTTAGTTTCCAATCCCTCTTCATTACATCTGACACATTTTTTAAAAATATGTTGGTGCTTCAATGCAAATAATGGGCCTTTGTCTACATACAAGTCGTGTTTTGCCTTCAAACTGCCAGCGTGGGTTTCTCCTTCGATACGCAGTCCTGCTATCTTCCTCACCCATCGTAATTCCTTTGCAAGACTTTGCAATATTTCACCATAATTAGATCCTGCACACAAAACAAATAATTTATCTTATCTTAATATGGGTTGCATCTGTTTCTTTTCAACCTCCCTGTAGTATTCAACAGTTGGGCGCCGATATGGATTGAATTGAATTCATAGATTTTAATTACGTCCAAAAGAAAACAGGTCTATGGGACCGATGTCCAATGCAGGCTTCTTTAATCGTGCAAAGCATATCTTCTTATTCCACGCACTATGTTTTCTACTTTAATAGTGCGTTTGTATTCCCTGGCAAAAAAAAAAAGCGTAAAAATGTGAAAACATCCATGAAGCCGTTGTCTGTGTAAACGCGTCAGGAGGTCCTTTACCATAGGGGAACGCCCAGCGTAATAGGTATGAAATAATAAAACCACTACCTAAATTGAACAAACTCCAACATCCTCTACATCATATTTTTCCACCTCATCAACACAACTTACCTAATCTCGCCTAATATTTATTGATCAATGTGTGTTAAAAAAATGTTAGGAATGCCAATAAAAGACAAAGGATTCTAGTCAAAGATGAAAAGTAACACTCAACCGATCAATTTTTCCATGTCATGCTTCCATCATCTTTCCAAATTGAGCATGAATTAACCCTTTACATGCTTAGTTTTTTTTTTTTTTTTTTCGGTAAAGTACTCACAATATTCAAAGGCATACTTAGCATGAATAAAGTATTCCTTTGTTTTCCATCTTACCGATTTTCCGTGTTCATCTATTTTTCTTTTCATAAACTTTACGATCATGTTTTTTATTAGTGTATGTTTAGTTGCTACCATATTTTCAATTAAATCTACCCCTAAATTCTATGGGAGGGTTATCTTTGTTTTTTATTCTCCATCGAGTTCAATGAATGGGTATTTTGAAAATTACTTGATAGGTCTCATTCAGGCCCCAATTTTCATTTTGCTTGTGTTTTTCCCTTTCATATAGGATTATCTATTGTGGTGGGTTTATTAATATTGTTATTACTGTTCCCTTGGGACATCTCTATAACATCATTTAGAGTATTTTCATGTGTCTCATTACAATATATCTCTAACATATTCCTATGTTAGTCAACAAATGGTGAAAATCATGAAGTTGAGGTCAATCTTCTAGACCTCACACATTGTTAGAATATGACATTACGTTTTTGCATTTTGATAAGCATTCTTTTCCACTCCCAAGAACCTAGATACTACTTGACATCTCTCATGAATCGGAAACTATACCAAAAATGTTATTATATTTTATGTCACCTTTAAAGACTCAATACTAACAATTTTTGTATCATCTCTTTAAAAAATGAGTCTAAATAGACAAAAAAGGGAATCATAAATCCATAGTGGCCTAGATGTATCACTACTAAAGTATGGATCATCTTTAACAATGAAATGAAATTGCGAAATCAAAAGGACAAAACTTATATTCATAGAACTATAATTAAATTATCACTTGCATGTCATTGACTCATTAATGTATGTAGTTTTTGTGTATGGCTCACTAAAAACTCGTTGATTCTAGTAGGACATAAAGACTCAAGAATTGACTAAATCTTAATCAAGGATTCTAGTAGAATAAAGTGTGTAAAAGCGAATATAAGTGTTTTAATTGTATTTATATGAATTCAAACTTGGCAAAACCTGTCAACTTTTAAAATGATAGACAAAAAATGTGGTGAATCCTGTGTAATTATAAAATGATGATTGTAAATGTTAGGAATTTTCCACTACAATGTTTTTTTCTTTTAGCACTTTGTAGCCCCCTTTTTAGTTTTAATCTCAGGTAATTGTAGGAAAGGAGATTTGGATCCAACCTTCTTTGATTAAAACTTACGAATCTTCATCACAATGGACGAAGGAATGTGGCAACATGGTATTGGGCCATCCTAAGCTTGCTCCACACTTTAACCGTACAGTCATCGGAACTAATGAAAAACAAACTACTAGACCAAATGACACAGGAAGTGATGGTAGCGTGTTGAGCTTGAATGGTCTCCACACATTTGAAATCCAACATCCTCCACACTTTGACAGTCTAGTCCTAGTCCTACAAACCTTAAGCAAATAGACCATGTTCCTTGTTTTTAGGCAAAGAAGATATGACGTCCATGTCATTCATCTATGTGCACTATCTATACTTTGATTGGCAAAATGGACAACCGTTGACAACATGCATGAAGGGTGTCGGTGGCACCAACATGGTGACTCATAAAATTGGCTTTGCTATTTTTATATTATCATTTATTTGGATGTCAAGGCTTTCAATTGGATGTTGTTTAATTTTCTCGATAAGGCAAATACGTGAATGGAAATTTGGAAATAAAAAGGAGTGAATTAAATACTTGCATGTCCCACACCTATTCCATGGCTTAGGTTGTTCTTACCCAAATAATATATGTTATTTGTGCTCCAATTTATTCTCTCAATCTTGCTTACATTACTATCATGAGTGCAATTGGTGCTCAAAGGGGTAAAAATTACAAAAAAAAGGGAAAATCCAATAGGTTGAAGTTTTGAAACACAATCAAATTACATATTATTAATAAAAATATTAAAAACTAAATACACTCATATTTCAAAAAAACAAGGCCAAAGAGACTGGCATTTAAAAAAATTATGAGTATTTCGATCAAAGACACAAAAAAACGTGTAGGAAAAACATGAAAAACAAAACAATTGTTTGTTTATTGTTTTTTGACATGTTGGCCTGTATTGTTCCTTTTCCGCCATTTACGAATGCAACGACCACCAAGAAGAATGTTACAACTTCCCTCCACAAAGAATAAACCCTGCACATTGCTTGAGAATGGTGTGAGGTGAGTAGATAACCGCCATGTCATACAAACAAATGATAAAGTGGACAACCTCCACGTCACACAAATAAATGGCCAAGATTTCTTCAATCAACGTTCATGCACGTCAACAACCACATCCATTGATGATATGTAATGTGTGTCAGCATTAGGTGGGCAATCTAAATTATGCTACGTCTTCGGCCTAATTTAACGTAATTAATTAATATGACGTTCCATCTGCATCTGAGGACCTAGATCGACCTACGCCTTCTTTAGTTCTATTCACATCTTACAATCAACTGCATTTGGGGGCTCAAATTTCAATCAATCAATCATGTTGACCCTATCTATATGGGGACTCCACTTCCCTTATGCATCTGAGGACCTTCTCATACCCATCTATAGTATATAATTAAAATAAGTTAGGTTAGGAAATAAATTAAGTCTAGTATTGTGCTAGATTTGATTTATTGCACGTCTTTATGTAAGGTTTTTTTGGGCACATGTGTCTTTGTAAATGACTGTGCATCATGTAAGTATGTTAGATTTTTGTAGTGTTTTATGACAACTAGAGAGAGCACAAGTAATGTAATGTTTTTTTACGCCTACCTTGTAATGTTTATATATGTTGAAAGGTTTGTGCAATCTTTAGATGTGTACAAATGTTTATAACCATTCAACTTGATGGCATGATTACAATTTTTGTACAAGAATGTAGTGTGGACTATTAGATTGAGAATCAATTATATAACATGAAGATCAATATGCAAGAAATAATTGTGCATCCGTTGAGCACAAAGATTGAAACGTGCAAGAATTTAGTGGAAGAAGCTAGTGAACAATATTTTCCACAAAGGCACAATCAACATGTAACTTTTGGAGTTACAAATACAACATTAGTGAATGAGATGACATGGATTTCACATAGCTCATAATTGTATTGGTTGAGCTAACTCATTTGCATCAATTTGTGTTATGAACGGTTAGGCCCTATCATGCATAGAGGATTGGGGCACACCTAATGTCATATGGGTCACTTATTGTTTTGAAGAAACATTGTAAAGTTAGTCTTATGTTTTTATAAGCATGCCACTATACTTGTTTAGGGATGACTTCCGCACAATATGAAAGGTATAGTTTGGAGTAATCATTTTAGTGTGTTTTGTGTTGCAAGAGCTATAATTGCAAATAAATTGAGTTAGTGAGCATAGATATGCAAATATATTGTTGTAAAGCATCTCGGTTTGTGAGATTATTGTGAGAGTTTGCTTGTTGTGTATTTTCCTTATTGATAAATCAATTAAGTTATATGTTGTGTTCCATTTGATGCATATTCCAAAGTGTGATTATGAGGATTGTGTGGCATAACACTAACTATGTCAATATGGGTCTCCTAGCTATGGAAAGGCACTTAAATGACCATACAAGATAGATAGTGTTCGAGGACAACCTAACAACATTGTAACTCCCTATATATGGTGATAGCTTCATGAAGGCTCTTGAGCACTAGTCCATTGTCTTTTGAAGAGCCTAGGTGTGTTTAAGGAACCATTGACTTTTTGTTACTTTTAAAATAGAAATGTGCACATATAAATTCAATTGTATTTGTACTCATGGATTGTAGAATTGGTCACACATTTAATGAATATCTCCCACTCATAGATACAAGTTGTTGGAAATTGAAGGGTTCTTTGGAAATAAAAGGGACTAGGTAATGTAGCCAAATTCTAACCAACTTGATTTACTGCAAATAATATGAACTCCAAAGAAAATAGATCTCCTTCTTCGTTGTTGAATAATGAATTACAATGTTTCCTAAATAGGAAAACAACTCCCAACTCGAGTTGCCAAGTAAACTCTAACTAACTCTGACTAAATCTACTCTAGGTGGCGGAAATTACTATTTTTAGCAGTTTACTAGAACCTATTATTCTTAGTAAGTTCGCATGCTTATTCCTACGGGCACAGAAATTTCCACACATCTTCTACATCCCTAAATTAGAGGAATTGCTAACTTTCTAACTCATAATGCAACTAATAGACTAAAATTAACTAATGCCCAAAAATAGGAAAAAACTGAACTATAACTTAAATCCTAATTTTCGGCCTCAAGATGGCGGATTTAGGGCCTAAAAACGTGTCAAAAACTTGCCCCAACTAGTAGGGCGGGTTGTCGCTGCGTTCGTCTCATCGAAACACGTGGTTTAAAAAAAAAAAGGGACTCAAACGGACACCCGGAGCTCAAGTTATGACCTTGTCAAGTTCCTCATAATTCGGCACATCACTAGGTAGCATAGAAAATGGTTGGCTCGACATTGTTTCAAGTAATAACAACTTTCCCATTGACATGTCAACATGACTCAGATTGATAATACAAACTACCAACAATTAGATTTCAAACCATACATCTAACGCTATATAGTAGGAAGGCTCGGTGTTATGTTCAAAATTTGGTGGTCAAAACTTGGCAAGTGTGGGTGACAATTGACAAGAATTTTTAATTAATAGACTATCAATGATGTGCATATGTTGTACGTTGTTTTGTGTAGTACTTAACCACTTACCTTGGAAACTAGGGTGATCACATCTCATCTTGCATGTTTTCCATCCCAATATATGTGGGTAGTGAACATCACTATAAGAGGACCACAAGGGAAAAATGAGGACAACGATAATAACGAAAGAAAATAATATTTTCTATAATACAATACTCAGACCACAACAATCACAAAGAGATTAGGGAAGACATGTAAAAGGAAAGTGAGAAGGTATGGAATCAATTGTTATACTTGTATGGCTAAAAGTTGAAAGGTTGCCTCCGAGTAATTTTCAAATCGTTAATTGAAACATAATAATATATAAAAGAGATTATAAACCAAATTAATACTTTTATAAACTCCTATACGATGTGAATGTTGTATATTTTTAAATAATTTTTAAATAATAATCATTACATTCAAATATTTTAAATTTTAAATTCTACATTTTTAAAACATTACTAGTGTGTAAGAGGTTCTACAATATTATTATTTTTTTGTAGTGGAAATAAAAAAATAAATTAATACAATTCTAACTTAGTTTATGAAAGATTTCAATTATAAAAATTGGTTTGAATACCATGTCTTTATTATAACTCTAACTTTCTAATCTTTTCCCATGGACAAGTTTTGCATTGAATATATTGCCTCATAAATCACTCATATCCCTTAATTTTATAAATAGAAAATTAACCCAATCATATATTTTAGATTAAATTAAAAAAATTCACAAATTTTTTTGTTGCATGTAATTTATAATTCATTTTTAACTATAACAAAATACATATTTCTGCTTAAATGACTATTTATTTAAAAATAAAATATTAAGGTCAGTGCCTTATACTCATTGCTTGATCTAAGAATAGAAAAACCTATATATCAGTTTATGGAGCCTCCAAACATATGTGATGTTAAGGCACAGCTTCAGAGAATATGTATTGCTACATCTACTGTAAATTTTGTATTATGTATTTGACTTCTTGATGTGTGAAGCGGAGAATGAGCGGTTCTAGGTGCCAGGAATATTATAGTGTTGTATCAACCACGTGCATGCACGTAGATATGAACTTCGTTCCATTCTGAAATCTGTTTTGTATATTAATTATCCAGATGCAATCAAAATTCATCTTGAACCTTATCCAAATTGTATGAATTTTGTTAGGAAATATGCGCGGAATCCTTGCAGTGTTAGAGTGTCAGGAAGTATCTCAGGCCAAAAGGACTAGAGTTCTTGAGCTCTCCAGACGGTACAAGTCTGATTATATAATCTTTGGGATGTAATAATCCTTGGTGCTAGACTAATATGGTCCTTAATTAAATAGTGATATGTTTCATTATATCAGGTTGAAGCACAGAGGTCCAGATTGGAGTGGAATCTACCAGCATGGAAACTGCTTCATCACACATCAAAGGCTGGCTATTGTGGATCCTGCATCTGGGGATCAGCCATTGTATAGTGAGGATAAAACCATAGCTGTTTCTGTAAGTAGCTCAATCTGTTTATTTTTCCTTTGATTGAAGTGTATCCATTCCCATCTAGAACCTTGTAATATATCTAAGGTTATGTATGATACCAGAAATAGATTCTATGATGATATTATCGTCCTCATCAATTAGACTGCATTTTTAATTTTAATGTTATGACAATAAAATTAAAATGCATTGCAGTTGAATGGGGAGATATACAACCATGAGAAACTGAGAGGCTCACTTCCATCACATGAAGTTCAAAGTGGGAGTGACTGTGAAGTTATTTCCCATCTTGTGAGTATTCTTCTAATATGGAAGATCCCATATTGTGAGAATTCTTCTTAGATGGAAGCTTAAATTTTAGTGTCTTTGATAGAATCAATATCTATATAATTTTTCATAGGTTAGTGTTATATGAATATTCAGTATTTGCAAGGCAGCAATTTTTGTACAGAGAGTATTAAGTGATGGTCTTTAAATATAGAAAAAAAAGCGGTCGATCAAAAATTCAATAAATAGGGAAAAAAATATGGTCTCATTAATCTTCGTGGGACTGCTGAAAGCCTTCTAAACAATACTGAAAAATGAAAATCCTTTTAACTCTTGACTATAAAATCTTGGAGGTGTTCATAATTTAAACATTTATTTTATAAAATAATAATAAATAATATACATTTTCTAGATCTTATATTTTAAGATTTTGCAGCGGAAAAATATGAAATTTTATACAACTCATAAAAAAATACAAAAAAATACAGAAAATCTTTATGATTTTACTGTATTTGGTAACTATGAATATTTGTATAAAAATAGAAATATCTTGACCCTAAAGATGGCATTAGGGGATCGATTTGGCAGAACCCAAGCCTTTCTTTGGCACATATTCTGTCAACATTCTGAACCTCAAAATTCTTGTAAATGATAGAACTATGGTTGTACTCTTTTAAGTGGCATTTTGAGATATATATATATATATAATATATATATATATATATTATAATTACTTATAATTTTCTTTTTGGTCTGAGTTAATTGATGGTTGATTTGTTGCCCACAAATATGTATGTATACATGTTTGGCTTCTCCAAAATTCTTTGCGGAGGAAATCATCATTGTACACACCAAAAAGTTTTCTTCATGTACACTCTTTCTTTTTGATATCACAAACTTTTTTTTCCCTGTGAAACATCTAAAAGTTTCATTTTCAATGATGAAGCCCCTCTTTCTTGTTTGGTTTTGATGCATTTACAGTATGAGGAGAACGGAGAGGATTTGGTGAAGCAGTTGGATGGAGGGTTTTCGTTTGTTCTTTTGGACAGTCGAGATGATAGTTTTATTGCTGCTAGAGATGCAATTGGCATCACACCACTCTATATGGGCTGGGGTCTCGATGGTATGCATGTAATGGAGTTTATCAACTTATTCTTATAAAATGATATATGCTAGTTTATCTGAATTTAACTATATTCTGTCCTTTGTTCCCCTTAGAATACACTTCAATCCAGATAAACTAATCAGTGCACCAATATACAACAACGTTCAACAGAAAAATAACATTACATGTTGTCACACATCCATGCATCGATGATAAGTACTGAGTTTACATTGCAATTCTGTGTGCTTAGATTTGAATCAAAATTTATATTTGTGTAGAGAAAGATGTTTTTATAATACCAAAATGATAATAAATGCTAAGTTTGCATTATAACTCTGTTTTTTTTATTTAAAGCGATTAAATCTATATGTAGAAACACCCGTTTTGATAATATTTTCACAAATTAATAAAATAAGATACATTTGACTACCATGATCCAGGCAGCTTTGGATGATATTGAGTTTGCTTGGGTTTTACTGTTTTACTTTTAATGCTCAAAGTTGACATGAGCGATGTGTTTATAACTTTATACTCATTTCAGGATCAATCTGGTTTGCCTCAGAAATGAAAGGCCTGCATAACGATTGTGAACGTTTTGAAAGCTTTCCTCCTGGGCATATATATTCCAGTAAACATGGTATTATTATCTTTGTTATTCCAATATAGTTTCTTTCAGCTGAATTGTGAAAATCATTAAAACCCTCTTATCTTCTATAAGCACAAAACTATGAAAATTTGGCTGTATTTAAACCTTTCGCATGTTAGCAAGTTGAATTGTTAACCAACCAATGAAAATGTAGCACCCATGCTAAATAGGTCATTGGTTGGTCAATATTTCAACCATACTAACCTATGTTCTGAGGGGAAAGAAAGGCTCAAGTATTAGTCTTGATCAGGAAGTACCTAACAATGTTCTAGCACTTTTTGGAAGGTCAATCCAATGCTCTAGTTCTTGTCCAAGGTTAATCCACCCTCTCTAAAACCAAAAAAATAGAATTTACGAGGTTCCATAACTCTGTGTTAGTCTTGATCAGGAAGGTAACAATGTTCTAGCACTTGTTGGAAGGTTAGTCAAGCGCTCTAGTTCTTGTCCAAGGTCAATCCACCCTCTCTAAAAAAAATGGAATCTGTGAGGGTCTATAACTCGGTGTTAGGAGGTCCTAGATTGGAGTCCTAGCTGGTTCAGGCTTTCTAAAACAGTTTTTTTCCTCAAAATGATTGAGAGAGTATAATTCGGGGATACATGCCGAATTTGAAATCAGAATCCAAACTAATTGCATGAATGATTGTTGCAGGTGGCATACAAAGATGGTACAACCCACCTTGGTATTCAGAAGACACACCATCTGCTCCCTATGATCCCTTGGAGCTTCAAAAGCATTTGAGCAAGTATGATAACATCATTTTTGTTATGTTGATCAGAGCTTTGATACGATAGTCTGGTTTATAGCATTTTTTTAATCTGACAATTATATTCTGAATTCTTGTTCTCTAATATGGTTTAGTTTCTTACAATTAAATGGCCTCATTCCTTCCTTCCATACCAAAATTATGTCATAGGCCTCTTGTCTTTAAATTGAATCTCTTCTTTCTTGTTTCGTTTGGATTTTGTTTCGTTATTCAACTATGTACTGATTTGCGTCTCTTATTGGTACAAGCTGTGATAAAGAGGCTTATGACAGATGTTCCTTTTGGAGTCCGTTTATCAGGGGGGCTTGATTCATCCTTAGTTTCTGCAGTTTCCGTCCGTTATTTGCAACATACCAAGGCTGCTAAACAGTGGGAGCAAAACTCCATTGGTTTAAAGGTCTCTTACCACTCTCTACCACTTGTTATTTTTTATTTATTTTATTCTTCTTCCCCTCATGGGCGTCATCCTCAGGACAGGGTAAATACCAAGTGCATATGGGAGGTGATTTTTATTTATATTTTTTCATTGGTATACCTCTATAAATAAAAGAATATTAAGAAGTAGTGGTGGGATGCTCTAAATATAAGAGGTAAAATATCATCCATTTATAAACGGTCTTAGACGGTCATTTGTATTTAGTCCTTGGTCATTTGTATGTTTTGAGATGTCTGTGGTCCTCCTCCTTTGTGATTAGAAAATATAAATAAAATCTTCATTTCTACATAAAAGCTTAAATCTCACATTAGTTGGAAGGCTTGGTCTACGGTCCTCCTCCTCTGTGATTAGAAAATCTAAATAAAATACAACAAGTGTATAGACAGGGGAGATCGGAAGATAGAGATATAGGATGGAGTCCAGAAAGAACGGTCCGGAGATCTCTCTATTTAGGCCCCTCCTCTTTGATTAGAATATCTAAATAAAATCCCTTTACAACAAACTTCTAAGAATACCTTACTATCTCAAGTCTTACAATTATTTCTAAGACTCTAAAATCGTGGTAACATATAAAAAGTATGTGTTCATTTCAAACAATATCATATAGAAAGTATGTGTTCAGTTCACTGTTTGGATACATATCATATAAAAACATGTGTTCATTTCATTGTTTGGAAACATGTGATGCAGAACTCCCTGATTTAATGGCTGCCAAAGAAGTTGCCCAGTGTCTGGGTACGATACATCATGAATTTAATTTTTCTGTGCAGGTATTTTTAAGATTCTAAGGGAAATTATATTCTATTGTAGAATTTTATTGGAAAGCTGTTTTTATGGAAATGTTGTGCTTCAATGTTTTCACATTACAACAGGATGGTATTGATGCAATTGAGGATGTCATCTATCACATTGAAACATTTGATGTCACCACTGTGAGGGCAAGTACACCCATGTTCTTAATGGCTTGCAAAATTAAGTCCCTTCGCGTAAAGATGGTTCTCTCAGGGGAAGGTGCAGACGAAATTTTTGGAGATTATTTATATTTCCATCAGGCTCCAAATAAAGAAGAATTCCACCGGGAAGCATGTCACAAGGTATTAATTTGTATTGCATAATATCTAGGTTATATTTTCACAACACTCACTGCGTTTGTTCTTTTTAGTCCCAAGAATTCCTTGTTTTCCTGATGACGATAAAACTTGAGTTTAGTTGTCTGAAAATCAATAAAACATATATGTTTGTGCATAGGCCTTTTAAAAAAAAAAATTAAAATGCATTTTTCTGGGATATATTCTTTAATTATTTTATTTTTTTGGGGGGTAGCTCCTTAAGGAATCACACTATACAAAAAGTGAGTGGATGATATCACATTCCAATATATCACATTGACGGCAGCTAAGAAATACTAATCATTCAACTTATATACAAAGTACCAACTTATATATAAAAAGTTTTACTTTTCAATGACACTTTCATGCTTTGATAAAAACCAACCAACACAGTTATTCAGAGAATCAGAAGTAATGTGAAAATGTATTTATGTGGAAACATTAGATCCAAAGTCTAGGTTATAGTGATTTTGTTTTGCCATAGAAGATTTGGACTATTTTATTCTCTGCTTGCTGATGTAATCCTTTGATATTCACTGCAGATCAAGGCCCTCCATTTATATGATTGCCTGAGGGCAAATAAGGCAACAGCAGCATGGGGTGTGGAAGTTCGTGTGTCTTTTCTAGATGAAGATTATATCAATGTTGCAATGGGGATAGATCCCCAGTGGAAGATGGTACTCATAATATACTAATTCGATGCCAACAATAATTCAATCCAAAATACCATATGCCGTTAGAAATAATTTTTCCCATTACTTAATGCAATTTGCAAAAGTTCGTTTGTCATTCGGTTGTATACATGCAAGCGGCTTTGACATTTTTGATTCATGTACATGTATTGCAGCAAAAGAACTGATCATACCTGTTGAATTCTTGGCTTACTGATAGACTTCGCAACTGGTGCTTATAGGTGAGACCTGATCTTGGACGTATTTAGAAATGGATTCTTCGCAAAGCTTTTGATGACGAGGAGAATCCTTTCCTCCCAAAGGTTTCTGAATCTTCCCACAGCATATGAAAACATCTATTTTTGTCCAGCATGCAAGCATTTTAAGGCATCTTATTCATGAAAAACCATATGCTCACACCTTAACTTTGTTGCTAAGGCTACCCAATAAATATCCATGTGAATAAAATGCATCCCATTCAAGAAAAAACGATTCTAATATCTTAGTATTTAGACCAGTAGACTTGAATGGGAAAAAAGGGGTCAAGAAGAATGTGTACAGAGTTCATTAGTAACTTATAATTTATATCAAGTATAATTGCAGGAATTATAATTGCAGGTTGTTGGCAAAATTTGTTTCAGCCACTACCTGCTATAATATAGCATCTTAGTTGCCTACTAAAATTCTTGCATTTGTCAGCACACCCTTGGAATTCTAACCTCAACCGCTCAGGGGGACCCTGTGCTTCCGCCACAGTTCTGAGAGCAGGGTACACCGCAAAAGACTACACCCCTTAAAGCCCAATTTCCTCACTTGGGGTTTTCCCACTTGACTGGGATAGTGGTGGTGAACTCTCGTCAATTTACCACTAGACCACAACGTAAATGTTGTTATATTAGATTTATCTATTTTGCCATCACAATCCATAACAAATTTGTCACCGTGTTTAATTATGTATTTTTCATTTTTCCCCATTTTTGAAGTGATATGAAGGAAGCATGTTTCAAAAGTAGAGGTGACTTATATAGTGATAATGCTTATGACTGACAGGGTTTTGAAATGATTGTTTTGCAGCATATCTTGTACCGACAAAAGGAGCAATTCAGTGATGGAGTTGGTTATAATTGGATCGATGGTTTAAAAGAGCATGCGGCTACACTGGTATCTCCCATCACCCTCTTCACCTCGTTCTTCAAAATGCTTCTTCAATTGTAAAACCTGCTATTTATTTGCAAATTTTTTATTATTATTTTAAAGGAATGCCAATATGCTTGTTCCATAAAACAGTTATACAACAATCCATTAGATGGTCACTTTTGTATTTTCTTTGATTTGGTAAATTCCCTTTTCTAGGTACCTCCTGTCAAATTCACTTGGGGACTTACATTTGCTTTAGTCTATTGGGGCATGCCACACCTTAGAAGTGGATGTGGTGGTTTATCTAGGACTTGCACTTGGCTTCATTTCTTAGGTATTCCACACTCAGAAGTGGATGTAGTACTTTACCTTGGACTTGCACTTGGTTTCGTCTCTTAAGTATGCCACATCCATCATTTGTACATATTTGTCATGTTCTTGGGAATTTGAATACGGGTCTCTACGATAAAAACTTCAATGATATACCACTTGAGTTCATCTCATTTAACATGATCACTTGTGTCTTTGACTCTGACTACTAGTGTTAATAAAATATATAATTTAAACAATCTATTAACTCTTCAAAGATTTACCACTAGAGCTCATCTCATTTGACATGATCACTTGTTTCTTTGACTCTGGTTAATAATTTTAATAAAATATAAAATTTAAACAATCTTTTAGCTCATCTAATTTGACATTATCACGTATGTCTAAGTTGAATCTGATTAATAGTGTTAATAAAATATATGATTTAAACAATCTTTTTGCTGCAATATTTCTAATTGATGCAATTTGGTTTTACATTTGCAAGACACTTTTCTTTCAGGAAGGCAGCGATTGAGTAGCTTGTCTAGTATCTCAAGAATTAAATGGCTGAAAAATAATGAAATATCTTCGTGTTTATCAGGTGACAGATACAATGATGAAAAATGCAAAATTTGTTTACCCTGACAATACTCCACTCACAAAAGAGGCATACTTTTACAGGATGATATTTGAAATATTTTTTCCTCAGGTAAGCAGTAATTTGGTATTAAAACTTTCAAGATTGTACTGTTTTTCTTCTAATTACATCGAGGAAGGGTTAATTGCTTGTCAAGTTTTCAAGCTTCTACTGTTTTCTCCTTTGAAGGGTTAATTGCTTTTCATGTTGGTCTCCATGTTGTGTTACTAAACTCAACTTGGTGTGGCAGAATGCTACTCTTCTGACAGTTCCAGGAGGTCCAAGTGTGGCTTGTAGTAGAGCCAAGGCCATAGAATGGGATGCTGCATGGTCCAACAATCATGATCCCTCAGGCAGGGCTGCTTTAGGTGTTCATCTGTCTCAATATAATAATAATAATATTGCACAAGCAAAAGTGGCATCTGATAGTGATAGTTCTAGTGACAATAGCAAGCAAAAAATGGAAGATGGTGAGATTAGAGAAGTAGTTGTCAGGAGCTGATCTCAGTATATTCTAGACTTGAGAGTAATGTTCCAACTATTAAATATTTATTTAAAATCAAGGAACACTGAACACCTTTAAAATAAAATAAAAAGCGGTTGTTTATCTTCAATATGTTCAGTTAGTTGGGGTTTGGGAATAAAATGATTCGCTGTTTCAGAATGTTGTTTGAAGATGCTTCAGACATACTTAGTAAATGAGTCACTCAGTGAACCCTTTCCTCTGCAACGATCCATTCGCCAATCCTTCCTTTCATGTTTTGGTCACAAATGCTCTTGGATACATGTTGCAAATAACACATGGCATGAAACTTATTAAAGGGATTTCTCTTCCCAATGACACTTGTGCCCTTAATTTCCATTTCACTAATGATAGTATGCTTTCTTCGCAACAATGAAAAGGAACTTAGCAATGCAATGGAAGTGTTAGAGTTGTACTGTGCTATTTCAGGCTCTAAACTCCCTATGCATAAGGCATAATTCATAATAATCCAAGTTGCTCCACCCTCCATCAGATTCCACTTGAATGGCGCAGAATTCGACACAGAAAAATTACTAGATATTTGGGTATTCTCTTTGGACGGAGTCTCTTAGTGACGTGGTATCGGTTCTTAAGTAAATGTTAGAAAAAATCAATTGTTGAGGATCTAAATTTCTCTCCTTTATTCAAAGAATTCAAGTTGCAAATAAGGTCTTTATTGTAACTCATGTCTATTACTCCTCATGTTGTCTGCCTTCTCAAATGTGCTACAATAGATTTGCCAAATTTATCATGAAATTTATTTGGGCCAAAGGGGATGACAGCAAAGATATGCGATGTGTCACTTGGAAACAATGGATTCAACTCAAGGACAAAGGAGGGCATCATGGATACCTGGACACAAGGTAAACTTATAGATTCTAAATGAATCAATTGTGCTCTTCATAATTTTCCCACATCCTACATTTGGTAGAATAGACATGTACAAATCAATGTTATGCCCCTTTCTCTACACCCTAGGTTAAAAGGTAAACAACTGTCCAAAAAAACTCACCTCAGTTTGGAAAGCTAGGGCCCATATCCTATTCCCAATGGAAACATTGGTCTCTTTCAAAGGCTCTTTTTCCAATTAAAGATTGTTGACAGAACTTGGATGATTCTCTATTCTTGCCAAGATGTCCACACCTGTTCAATGCACTTTTGTGAAGTACTGGAGATGGCCTGACAAGAGTAGATAAAACAACTTTCCGCTCAAATATTTTAATTGAAAACTTATCTTGGGGTTTCTTTTGGAACAAAGACTCAACTTAAAATGGAAATGTAAACTCAGTGAATCTAAATGGAAGCACCCTGGGGCTGGAACTTTAAGGGCCGACATTGATGCCATTGTTAAAACCAATGCTTGGAAGCTTATCTTCCACAAGTCACCCATTGGCGATAACATTTGGTTCCTTGCAACCAATCCTCATGTGTCTGGTGTACAAACATATTGAGACTTTCACTCGTGTTTTGTAGATGTAGATTCGCTAAGAACCCTTAGGCTATGGTCCACAAAGATCTTCATACTATTTTTGGACACCCATCGTCTTGAAACAAGTTACTTTGGGGCTTGGTATTTATAATGTGATTGTTGAATCCTTTAGACAACTGATTATCAGTGATTTGTGAAAGAGCAAATGCATTGTTTTCTATAACTCTTGTATTCAGCTAGAAGTTACTACTAATAAGTTTCACACTAACATTAATTTACAGATCTCAGCAAATGAGAAGGCTTGATAGTGATCAACCTAACGTTTCCAAAATTTTGAAAAGATTGTAGTGCTTCTTTGATTTGCTCTTGTGTTTGTTCTCAACTTCAAACTAGACCCGTTTTGGGATTATAATTGATTTCACCCATCTTACCCTTTGTAGCATTGCTGTAATTTTTTCTGCATAAGAGTTTCAACAATGTGATTTTCTGTTGTAAATTGTAATTTACAAACTTTTTTCAAATTAAAAAAATTATATTTTACATTATTTTCAGTCTTTATTTGTAATATTGTATGAATTATAAACACTATTTTATATTAGTTTAAAAAAAACATTATTATTTTCTATTTTGCATTCTATTAAGTTTAGAAGGATGATAAATATTACCCTATTTTTGATGAATTTGAAACCAACTAGTGGATCAAGGCTTATCATAAATTCATGAAGCACAGTCATTCACCTCTAGATTAACTTATTGTTATTGTTACTTAAAAGCTGAAGGTAAAAAACTCTTATATTTTAGACGTGGAAAGTGGTTTTATTGTAATTAGATTTAATAGAAATTAGGGTTTAGAATAATTACGCCGAAGGCGCCTTCCCCTATGGGAAAGACCTTTCCATCGTTCATGGCGTTGTCCTAAATTTGATGGCTGTTTTGATGTTTTTGCAAAACATTAAATTTGACGGGCATTTTGACGTTTTTGCTGTTTTTTTCCCCTGTTTTTGCTACTTTTAGCGATTTGCATGCTTGAATGCAGGGTTGATTTACGACGCATAGAGTTTGCATGCAAATTGGAATGCGTTTGCTAATTGTAGGTTTCATTCCACAAATTTTCTAGAGCGTTTGTAAAATTTGCCTAGGGTTTCGTTTTGCGATTTCTTTGGAGCTTTGTAAACTTTGGCTAGGGTTTTATTTGTATAATTTTTCCGGAACTTTGTGAGTGGTATTTTTACCGTTTTGGGTTTTCTAAAATATTTAATATATTGTTTTTAAGTTAGGGTTTTTCGCCATTGGCATGAAATTTGATCCCTTGGAGATTCAGCTTGTGACGGTTGAATCTAGAATAGGCAACAATACGGGTTTTTTTATGGATTCCGACTCGCCATCATATAATGGCAGTGCCGCTTATTGGCCTGTCGAATTTTGCCTTGGCGTTTAATGATAGCAATTTTTCTAACCGCGTTTTAAGGATTGAGATCATGGTCAGCCTAAGCGGAATGCAAGTTGGAAGGGGAGGGATGCAGTAGTATTGCCGATTGGGCAAAGAACCATAAGCGCAGTGCAAGGTGTTAAGAAAAAGCCAGTATGTATGTTACTTATTTTGACTTATGTATATGAACTTGACAAGGTCATAACTTGAGTTCCGGTGTCCGCTTGAGTTTTTTTTTTTTTAAACCACGTGTTTCGATGGATGACGAACGCAGCAATGGCAATCCACCCCTACCGGTTGGGGCAAGTTTTCGACACGTTTTCGGGCCCTAAATCCGCCATCTTGAGGCCGAAAATTAGGATTTAAGTTATAGTTCGGTTTTTTCCTATTTTTGAGCATTAGTTAATTTTAGTCTATTAATTGCATTATGAGTTAGAAAGTTGGCAATTCCTCTAATTTAGGGATGTAGAAGATGCGTGGCAATTTCTGTGCCCGTAGGAATAAGCATGCGAACTTACTAAGAATAGCAAGTTCTAGTAAACTGCTAAAAATAGTAATTTCCGCCACCTAGAGTAGATTTAGTTAGAGTTAGCTAGAGTTTACTTGGCAACTCGAGTTGGGAGTTGTTTTCCTATTTAGGAAACATTGTAATTCATTATTTGATAACAAAGAAGGAGATCTATTTTCTTTTGGAGTTCATAATATTTGCAACATATCTGGTTTGTTCTTAATTTGGCTACATTATCTGGTATCAGAGCTGGTTCGAAGTATTTTTTTAAAAAAAAATGGAAGAGGAAGAGGAAGAGAAGAGGGTGGTATTGCATGCATGATGAATAGAAATATGCAAGATCTGCAGAGACAAGTTGTTGCGCTTGCTGCAATGATAACCCAGAGAGGAAATCAAGGTGGAGATGACACAGATGAAGAAGAAGTTTGTGAAGAGGAGGAAACGCAAGCACCACCATTAGCTTTTGAAGAAAGGATGCTTGAGCATTAGAAGGAAAGAATGATGGGATAAGAGTTGATGTTTCAGAGTATGGTGGTAGTCTAAAACCAGAGGAGCTAATAGACTGGTTGACTAGCATGGGAAATTTTTTTGAGTGGAAGACTATGTCAGAAGAAAAGAAGGTAAAATTTGCATGCATGAAATTGAAAGGTCATGCTATGTTATGGTGGGATCACCTATATAAAGAGCGGTCAAGAAAGGGGAAAGAAAGAATTAGGACGTGGAGTAAGATGGAGAAGAAGCTGAAAGATAAATTTCTCCTCGTGGATTATGCACAAACCCTTTACAGAGGTTTCAGTAATCTCATGTAACTTACAAACAAAGTGCAAGAATACATAGATGAGTTCTATAAGTTGTCCATTCGTGTAGAGCATGAAGAAACTGAGGAACAAATGGCTGCAAGGTATGTTAATGGATTAAAATTTTCTATTCAAGATGAGATAAGTATGCATAGGATTAAAAGCATGGAGGATGCCTATCAATTAGCCTTAAAGGCCGAGGAAAACAAAATCGTCAAAGTTTTAGGAGATCACCTGGAATGAATAGGGGGCCTCAACTTCCTTTCGGGGATGAGCTAGTTTCAGCCAAGGTAGGGGAGAATCATCTCGTGGATTGGAAAAGCAAGAGGATACGAGACAAGATTTCCAGAATCAACAAAGAGGCAGAGGATTTCCTAGGGGCAGAGGATATGCTGGCGATAGAGGATGGGAGGCTCCACGAAGACCATTTGTTTGTTACAAATGTGGTGAAGAAGGGCATCGAGCTTTTGAATGCCCACATACTTATACACATGACAAAAGGCAAGGAGATGCTCCAAGAGTAAATCTTGTTGAAGCTGAGCAAGTAGAAGATGAACAGGACCTGGAAATCCCACCAGATGTTGGAGAAACTCTGATGATCAAGAGGACGATGATTGCTCCAAGAAAGGAGGTCAAGGGGGATGCATGGCTGCGTACAAATATTTTCAGAACAAGATGCACTTCAGGAGGAAAGGTATGTAATGTTATTATTGATGGTGGTAGTTGTGAGAACATGGTTTCAAATGAGATGGTCGATAAATTGGGTCTGCATTGTGAGAAGAATCCTAACCCTTATCGTATTGCATGGTTTAAGAAGGGTAATGAAGTTACTGTTGATAAGAGATGTTTAATAAGCTTTTCTATTGGGAATAGTTATAAGGATGAGATTTGGTGTGATGTTATCCCTATGGATGCATGTCATATGTTGCTAGGAAGACCATGGCAATTTGATAGAAAAGTTATTCATGATGGGGGAAAGAATACTTATACTTTCTGGAAGGATGGCACAAAAATAGTTTTTCTACCTCTTAAAGAAGAGGGGAAGGCTGAAAATATGCTTTCTGCAAAGGAATTTGTGAAGGAGGCAAAGGCAACCGGTTTTTGTTATGCACTAGTCACAAATAAGGATGAACTTGTAAGTGCTCAAATACCAATAGAAACATCAGAATTAATAGAAGAATTTTCGGATGTTATTCCTGATGAGCTACTAGATGGATTACCACCCAAAAGAGATATTCAACACCACATTGATTTGATTCGTGGTCTTCACTCCCAAATCAAGCGGCTTATAGGATGAGCCCGACATCGTATGCAGAGAGTGAATAGGCAAGTGGCAGAGCTCGTGCGAAAGGGGGTCGTAAGGGAGAGCATGAGTCCGTGTGCAACACCACTTTATTAACACCAAAGAAGGATGGAACATGGAGAATGTGCATGGATAGCAGAGCGATCAATAAAATTACAATCAAGTATCGGTTCCCAATACCTCGCCTTGATGATATGATGGATGTGCTTGCTGGATCTAAGTATTTCACCAAGATTGATCTTCGAAGTGGTTATCATCAGATTCGGATCAGAGAAGGAGATGAGTGGAAAACAACATTCAAGATGGGAAATGGATTATATGAGTGGTTGGTGATGCCATTCGGGTTATCCAATGCACCTAGTACTTTTATGAGATTGATGAACACCGTGCTACGGGAGTATAATGGTAAGTTTGTTGTGGTTTATTTTGATGATATCTTGATCTTTAGTAAAACTAAAGAAGAACATTTGAGGCATCTAAGGTTGGTATTTGAAGTGTTAAGGAAAGAGAAACTCTATGCAAATATGAAGAAGTGCACATTCATGCAAGAGAGTTTGGTATTCTTGGGCTTTATTATTTCAGCAGATGGGGTACAGATGGACTCAGAAAAGATAAAGGCAATTATTGAATGGCCTACTCCACGGAGTATAACAGAGGTAAGGAGCTTTCATGGTCTAAAGAACATTTTGCGTAAAATTTATTAAAAATTTCAGCAATATTGTAGCTCCTATAACAGATTACACAAAAGGAAGGGAGTTTTTGTGGACAAAGGCAGCTGAGGATAGTTTTCAATTCTTGAAGAAGAAGGTGACAGAGGCACCCATTTTGGCACTACCAGATTTTGATAAAGTGTTTGAGGTTGATTGTGACGCCTCACATGTGGGTATTGGGGCTGTTCTAAGTCAAGGAGGAAAGCCAGTAGCTTTCTTTAGTGAGAAACTGAATGAGGTAAGAAAGAACTACTCTACTTATGATGTGGAATTTTATGCAATTGTACAAGCATTAAGGCATTGGAGGCATTACTTAGTGCCTAAGGAGTTTGTGTTATTTACAGACCACATAGCCCTGAAGTATGTGAATACCCAAAAGAAGTTGAATAGTAGGCATGCAAAGTGGGTATCATTTTTGCAGGGATATACTTTTTCTCTAAAACATAAATCTGGAAAACAAAATCAAGTTGCAGATGCATTGAGTAGGCGTGTGACTTTGTTTACCACTATGGAAAATGAGGTGGTGGGTTTTGAAGCAATAAAGGGTTTGTATTCTTTTGATTCTGATTTCAAGGATATTGTTGAAAGACTAATTAGTCCATTGTCAGACAATGCAGGAGATGTCCTAGATGAGTATATTTTACAGGATGGCTACCTATTCAAGGGACGCCAACTATGTATTCCAGTTGGGTCTATGAGAGAGAATATAGTGAAAGAGTTGATAAAGTGGAGGGTTGGTCACTGGCATTTTGGTAAAGATAAGACGATAGCCTTGGTAGTAGACAAATACTATGGCCAAAGTTGAAAAGAGATGTGGTAAGATATGTGGAAAGATGTCGAATTTGCTAAGTCTCAAAAGGCCATGCACAAAATACATGTGGTCAGATATGCCATTTCCTGTTCCTAAAGGGTCGTGGATGATCTCGAGTATGGACTTTGTTTTGGGATTACCAAAAACACAACGAGGTAATGACTCAATTTTTTGTGGTTGTTGATAGGTTTTCTAAGATGGTTCATTTTATTGCCTGCAAGAAAACAAGTGATGCAACAGCGTAGCAGATTTGTTTTTCAGAGAAGTTGTTTTTTGCATGGTGTTCCAAAAACTATTACTTCAGATAGGGACACAAGGTTCTTAAGTCACTTCTGGCGGACTTTATGGAAGAAATTTGGAACTCAACTACAATTCAGTAGTGCCTATCATCCGCAGATTGATGGGCAAACAAGAGGTGGTAAATAGGAGTTTGGGAAACCTGTTAAGGTGCATTGTTGGGGAAAAGCCGAAACAATGGGACTTAGCATTACCACAAGTTGAGTTTGCATATAACAGTTCCATAAACAGATCCACGGGAAAGTCTCCATTTTCAATTGTGTATGGGAGTAATCCAAATGGGGTGTTAGATTTGGTGTACAACTACCGGTTGATGGCAGAGTCAAGTGATGATGCGTAAGCATTTGCCGAACATATACAACAATCAGTGAAGAAGAAGTGCGGAAGAAGTGCAGTAATAGTAATGATAAGTATAAAGAAATAGCAGATGTGCAGACGGAGAAAGGTATTTACAATTGGTGAGTTGGTTATGGTATATCTCATGGAAGGAAAGGTTTTCAAGAGGAACCTATAACAAGTCAAGTACAAGAAGATGGTCCCCTAAAATCGTGAAAAAATAAACGATAATGCTTATGAGGTAGAATTACCAGGAATTTTGATATTTCTCCAGTGTTTAATGTTTCAGATTTGTATTCTTTTCATGGGGATGGTGAAGAAGGGGATTCTATTGATGAAGTAGTAGATTGGAGGCAACAAGTTCCGGTGAAGAAGAAAGAAGAAGTGGATCAGATTCTAGATAAGAAAACAATGGACACACGAAATGGGAAATACAACAAATATTTGGTACATTGGAAAGGACTGGAACAAGAGGACAATACTTGGGTCACAGAGTGGGAGATTCAAGAAGTTGGATGCAGATAAATGGAAGCAGTTTGAAGAAGACAACTTGCAGGAGCTGCATTTTTTTCAAGCAGGGGAGAATGATGCGCCAGAATTAGCAGGAACTTGACAAGGTCATAACTTGAGTTCGGGTGTCCGTTTGAGTCATTTTTTTTTTTGAAACCACGTGTTTTGATGAGACGAAAACACAACGGAAATCTGCCCTACCGGTTGGGGAAAGTTTTTGACACGTTTTGGGCCCTAAATCCGCCATCTTGAGGCCGAAAATTAGGATTTAAGTTATAGTTCGGTTTTTTCCTATTTTTGAGCATTAGTTAATTTTAGTCTATTAATTGCATTATGAGTTAGAAAGTTGGCAATTCCTCTAATTTAGGGATGTAGAAGATGCGTGGCAATTTCTGTGCCCGTAGGAATAAGCATGTGAACTTACTAAGAATAAGCAGTTCTAGTAAACTGCTAAAAATAGTAATTTCCGCCACCTAGAGTAGATTTAGTCAGAGTTAGCTAGAGTTTACTTGGCAACTCGAGTTGGGAGTTGTTTTCCTATTTAGGAAACATTGTAATTCATTATTTGATAACAAAGAAGGAGATCTATTTTCTTTTGGAGTTCATAATATTTGCAGATATCCGGTTTGTTCTTAATTTGGCTACGAAAGACATATTTTGAATTGATTTAAAATTGTAAATTTGAGTTACACTACATTTTGATTGGGACCCATACTTGATCATGGGTGATAATGGTTGAACATTGACAATTTAAAAATGACAAATCTTACATGGCATGATGGGATTGGGTGTTGTCATATCAAAAATGACTAATCACTAGGTACTTTTATGACAACTATTAGGTGTTGTGTATTCAAGACACTATATCAACAATTGGACCCTGCTCAACTATTGGTGTCTCTCCCCTACATTTATGAATTCAAGTTTAGTTTTAATCTATTATAAAGTTTTGGTTTGATATTTGTGCAAGACTTGGAATCTCATGTTGTGTAAGGTAGATTCATGAATTGAAGCGTAATTTCAATTAAGTGTTCTTGTGATATTTGAGTGAACGTTTTGCTTTGTTATTTATGGAATGCTTTGAACTTAATGCTTTTGGGGTCAATTTCGCTTTTTTATTTTTATGTAAAACCTTAAATCAAAACACTATAAAATCAAAATGACATGATAAATGAATGTAGAGAATGCATAAGTATCTTTTCTATTAATATTGACTGAAAAAATAGTATAAAATACAAACTACAATGCTCATAGTCATAGACTATAGTGAATCAGTGACATAGTCATCAATGCACCAAAATATACTAATAAGAAATATCAAATCATCTCCAGAACTAGCATAAGATCGTTGCTGCCCCTTGGAAGTGGAAGGTAAAGATTCCTCTTAGCTCCAATGGAAGGTAAAGAAAGTAACACTTTCCACTTTTCTTACTTGTATTCTCTGAATCGATGATTTAAAACCTGTTGTTTTCCACTAGGTACAAGGTGTAATACTTTATGTATTCCTTGATATTTTTTTACTCTAGCAACAATGTATTGTTGTCTAGTGCCAATCTATCACATTCACTGTATGCACAGAGAAAAACGTAGATGCAGGTCTAATTTTGGGATAAAAGTGTTTTTTTCCCTGTCTTGGCCATTTTAATCTTTCACTCGCTAAATCAACCAGAGAAACTTGGTGAGTTTTGTTGAGTAATTTGCATAAATTACTTGGTGAAACTTGCCATGTTTCTCAAGGTTGACTTAGTTTGTGATTTTTCAAGCGGTTTGATATGTATAGTAACCAAAAACACACTTTAGCATCCATTTATTTGATTGGTGAGCCTTTATTTGATTGGTGGTTGGATTAGTTTAGGCCCGACTATTGGATAATTTTTTCGTGATAATTTTTTATGTTTAGTTATGAAAATTAGAGGAAAAATTAGCCTCCTGAAATTTCAATTTGTACTATTCTTTTGTTTATATAGAGATGTTGGTCTGTCGAAGAGTTTTTGTTATTGGCAATTTGAGGGGAAGTTAGGTGTTGGTTAGATGTCAGATCAGTTGAATAGCTATTGGAAATTAAGCTAATTAAGCTAAATAGTTCTTGTTATTTGAAATTAGACTAAAAATTAGGTTCAAATTAAAAACCCAATTTTAATAGACTCTACTTTTATTGGGATGGATGCTAGATATCTTCAATAAAAAGTTTTGTTGGCTTAGTAAAAACTCAATTAACTTTTTTTGTTGGCTTAGGAACCACACTTGTATCGTGAGTATTTTAGATCATTATATATATTTCCTCTATATCATCAAATCTTCTATTGGCATAAAGCACCTTGAAAATGCTATTGTTTTTTGATCTTTTAACTCCACAATCATCAGATTTTTAGGTCCGTAGAGTGTCTTTAGGATTTTTATGGACGGATTCAATTGCTTCAAACAGGTTTTGAGAAGGTTGGACCAAGCCTATATGACTATCTACAGAAAACAACTATCACACATTTCCCATTGATCTTGTCCGTGAGATCGGAAAACAACTTCTGGAATGAATATAATGTGTGTAGGCAACAATTGTATTTAATGTTCTTTGGTTTTCTAATGGATTGTCCACTTGTGATTTTGTAATAGATTTATTTCCCCTAATCTTGCCAATGATCTGTGGAAGATATGCATGATCTGAAACTAATCATTTTCAATGAGTTACTAGAAGTGCATTAAATTAAAGACTACATTAATCATGCTTTAGAAAATGACCATTTATTAAATTATTTCACAAACATGCATACCTACAAACCATTTAAAAGTCTGAGAAATCTTCTCTTTTCTCGAAATAGTTATGGAGAAGTGAGGATGCAAAAGAAAGGAACAAGCCGAAAAGTAATAAGCTTCAACATTAAAAAGTCTTATAAAAGTGCTTTCAGTTGGGACCATTCTTTCACCATTATTTGGATGCAAAAGAAAGGAACAATCCCAAAATTTATTTAGTTTATTGTCAAAAGTACTATTGAAAAATACATTTTTATTTTAGAGGTCATGAGAGCCTACCTAAACATTGTCAATGTTTCCTATAGTTTTTCTTTTAATGTATTTTAAAACTCCTCTTACCATGTCTATACAAATGTAAGCTTAGCATATCTCTACAATCAAATGATATATATTTTCCGGGCTAAATTAAAAGTTAGGAGTGCCCTAGGTAATAATTGAAGTAGACGCCTTTCTTAAAATTTTAGTTAATAAAACCTTGGTTCCCTTCTTAAGATAATGTCAAGCACATTATCTTGTCATGAAACACTATTCTCTTCTTTTAATCCTACCACCGAATCGGTTTGGGTTAGATTGCCGCATTTACCTTAGCAATTTTAGGACCATTCTGTCTTGTTTCCATTGGAAACATTTTTAGAAAATATCCTAAACATTGACTCCCATATCACTTACTTTACACATACAACCTATGCCCAAATTCTATAATGTGTGTAGGCAACAATTGTATTTAATGTTCTTTGGTTGTCTAATGGATTGTCCGCTTGTGATTTTGTAATAGATTTATTTCCCCTAATCTTGCCAATGATATGTGGCAGATATGCATAATCTAAAACTGGTCCATATGGAGTTAAAGCCTGAAAATACACTCTTTGTTTCTTCAGACTTTGTCAAGGTTCCTGATTACAAGGTAGCCCACTAGTAATAATAGACTGGTGATTATAGTTATAGTGATATTCACCAAACCCACATGACATCAATTGAACTTGGGACATGTTCAAGCACAACTACAGACCATGGCATGTTCAAGGATACCACTCATGATATAAAATTTGCAAATGTACGAGGTCTTCATGTATTCATTTTTAGTTCAGATCTTATGATATAAGATTTGCAAATGTATATGTACAAATTTGAAATGTAAACATAAAAGCTTTCAATGTAATGTCTCATCTATATTCCTACACTTCCACTAGCAATCACACCCCTTATCAACATGTTATCGACAATACAAAAAGGCTTTTTCAACAAAAAACCAACCAAACAACCGATGCAACCACCATCTCAAACACGTTGCAACACTAACACAATTTCCCCAAATAATTACAAACCACATCAACTACAAAAGTAATTAACTATCCAAAGTAGTATCAAATGTATTCGTGTTTAGTCCCAAAAAAAATGGCCACAAAAGGATACCACTTATGATATAAAATCTACAAATGTACGGAAGTCTTCATGTATTCATGTATAGTTCAAATAAAATAGTCCACAAAATGCTACCACTCATGATATAAGATTTGCAAATGTATATGTACGAATTTGTAACAAATTTGAAATGTAGAGATAAAACCTTTAAATGTAATGTTTCATCTTTATTCCTACACTTACAAAATCAATCACACCACTTATCAACATCAACTACAAAAGTAATAATTATCCCTCTAAATCAAATAACATATACCA